>JAECUM010013926.1:0-50885 GCA_016617855.1 Megalonaias nervosa
TATATATAATTTCCATATCGCACATCCATCCTGGAAGTACTTTTACAACTTGAAATATTAAATAATATTTAATATTATAAAATATTGGGAATGATTTATTACAGCTATACATTTTAAATTATTCAAAAATGGAAAATTTTGTAATTTTAAGAAATGCCACCTAAAACGGACACTTTTGTTGCTGGGGATAATGGGAGAGACTATAAGTATATGAACATTTCTACTGCTGTGGGGATAATGGGAGAGACTATAAGTATATGAACATTTCTACTGCTGTGAAATGATAGTTGAGGTGGACAACATTTTGGACGGAATGTTTGAGAATGAGTTCTAAGATGAAGCTGGTGTGCAAATTGACATCTCGAGAGAGAGAGAGAGAGAGAGAGAGAGAGAGAGAGAGAGAGAGAGAGAGAGAGAGAGAGAGAGAGAGAGAGAGAGAGAGAGAGAGAGAACTTTACTGCTTAAATCTTCTATTGAAATGTTTTTTTAAAAATCCAGACAAAATAAGAAATACTCAAGAAGTCATGTCAAAATTCAATCCAATGGTTAGAAAAGCCACCATGGTCTGAGAAAATGTTACCCCATGTTTAATTCCCAAGAGACATTCCACAATATAAATCATTTAAAACACCAAACTTACACAAAATTCATTCCGGCTTCTGAGTTTCAAAAATATGGTCTGCGGAATTATATGTTTCTTAAGGAGCAAACTTATACTGGAGGGGCTTTCAATCTGTTTATTAATATTAATGAGAAATCAAATTTTGTTTAGTAAATCTCAGGGAAAAAAAATTAAAACATTGCAGCATGAAGGCAGACATATTATACAGAGCAGCAACTGTTTTCATTGTGATGCAAATTTAGGAGAATACCAACTTGTTACAATTTTGCTGAGACTTTGTCATCACTGAGCACGTGGAGGAAAGTGTATTTTGTTAACATTTTAAATTTTTGATACTGTTAAGGTAGAAAATAAAGAAAAGAAAACAGAACAATATTCTTTAGAATTGTCTTGATAAAATATAGCCTAATGAATATTAAAAATATAGTATACATGTTAGAAAGAGACTGAATCTTCTATTTCTTAAAATATATGCTTACATTTTATCAACATAAACATGGAGAGTTTGAAAGCATTCCAAATGAATGAGGTTTCTGTTTAAATTTAATGTATTTAGTTACTGTTAGTCTGTGAAATTTGCTTGGGAGTAGAGTATCTATTCAGTAAGTAGTGTAAGAAATAGTCATTTACGGGTCCAAAATCTATTTCACATTTGCAAATTAAGGACAGCCCCTCTTCACCGTGAACTGAGTTTAAATCCATTCATGTCGCATATGACATTTTAAAAATTTAAGAGTAAATCCATATCTGCAATGCAGACAGGCCGATGACACAGTCGCACAGTATATATCTAGGCCTAACACCGGTTACGTAAATGGAGATGTTTTGTTGGGTTGTACAATATCTTTTATAAAACGTCATATGCCTTGTCCATTTTGTTTAAAGTATACATTAAAAATATTGATAAGAATGTGTGAAATAAAAACGGGATATGTAATAAATAAAAAACTATGTAAGTGCTTTGTTCCGAGTTGGGAGAACACACTCATTTGAAGAACATTTGTTTTGGCCTTACATCCTCGACACATTCCTACGCAGGATCAAAGTCGTTCTTTACCGCTGACTTGGAACAAAACACATATGTAGTTTTGTCTATAAACATGGTAAAACACCTGAAAATGGACTCCTCTGTATACTTGAATCCCGAAATGTTTCCAGTAAGCTGAAACCTCTCAACTCACAGAAATAAATATTGAACTTAAATTTCAATTTAAACTTCAAAAATGCATAAAACTCACTTGATCATGGAAATGTGTGTGTGATTTGGATTTTTAATGTAGCTTTAAAAAAAATTTCAGTCATATTGCTATGATGTCTGCACTGTGGCAGTTTATAGTTATGTCTAGCACTGAGGCATCATGCCGCAGACATGTGGCATCATGTCCCACCAAGTGGCATTATCTTGACACCAGGCCGACCAGTCCTAACACCAACCTCTTGATACTGAGCGCCAAGCGAGGAAGTTGCTATTACCATTTTTATAAGTCTTTGGTATGACTCGGCCGGGGTTCGAACCCACTACCTCTCCCGCATCTGAGGCGGACACTCTAACTAGTTAGGCCACTTGACTGGTCTCTTGGAAATATACTTTAGCTACTAAATTCCTAACACATGCTGGACCAGATTATGTGCATTTGGTGAACACTGTTGTGTGGCTATCGGAGAGAAACTGACCCAAGGGTACATAAAGTTAAAATAACACTTGCAATGTGTACTGACACAGAGTAGGGCCAATAATAGGTTAATCTGAAGTCTTTGCACCATAAAAATTACCCAGCTTTTAAAGCAAGTTATTACGGCTATATGGTATTAAACTATGCAATAAAAGAGTGAAAACCAACAAGGTCTGTAAAATTCAACAATTTATTCTCCTAGAATACAAAGTTTAAATTTAAAAAGAACTTAAAGTATTGTGAATTAAATCCCAAATAATGCTAAAAGTTCTATTCCAAGTTCAACTGTATGAAGATCCAATTGAATTCCAGTGGTATTCCAAATAACGTCTAATACTGAATGTGTTGATGTGTCTGTAGTCTCACAATAATATAATCCAATATGTCCTTGTCTAAATTCACTATAATTCCAAATTAATGATTTAGTCCAAGAATATCATTGAGCACTTTATAATTCCAGTGCATAATACTTTGAATAAATAAATCCACCCAAATTAAAACTGAACGCAACTGCTTCAAAACTGTTTCGGATGTTAGGCAAGAATGCATGATCCTAATGCAAACAAGTTTATATACCCCTCTACTTGACTTAGGTTGCAGTTATCATTTTCTGAAAATACGTTGTCAATTTAATGGAAAATTTTCTTTCTGGAAGTCTCTGTGGTCAGAATCAAGGGAGTATCTTTAACTCAAACTGAAGTAAACATGTTCACAATTAATAATGATCTGACTATTTAATCTGTATTCATAGTAAAATGTTAGCTATGTATTGTGTTGTTTACAAAATAAATGTTACTCGTCAGGTTTTGAACAAAAGTCAAGTACAAAATACAAATAAACACAACAGTATTATAAATAAATAAATGCTTGGTTATAAGCAATTTAACGATGATGTTTGTTGCTTGCTATCTAATTGTGATTGAAGCTATTCATTTATATAAATGATAACATTAATGATTTGTTTTTCATTAAATACCCAGGCTCTATTAACCAGGCATGTGGCCTCGTTTTTGATGCTTCACTAACAGATACTGACTAAAAAGTATTCAAAAAATCTGATTCAATCAACTGATTTTCAAAGGAGAAAGATCGTTACAGAGATGTATTTAAGTAGTCATGACTGTTATTTGCCTTTACTTTCATGCCAAGATGTCTCAGCAACCAGATGAGTATGAAAGGATTGAATTACAGGACAAAATTAGTTGAATCAAATAGCATAAATCTGTGCCAAAAACCTGAGTTGAAGAAATTATGGGAAAAATTTCGCGTAGGAACGTCATGAAAATATTATGAATTTATATGGAGTATTTAAATATAGATTATTATTCTTAATTCTAATGGACTTTAGTAAAATTATTAAAGCATCTCATTCCTTAATCGTTTCTTGAGAACGAATTCATGCATAAATTCATGACTGATTGAGATTATTGGAAAGAATGTACAGTGTTCAGTGGAAAAAAAAACAACTTTATTAAGTTTTTACATTTTGCACACATATACAGGTGTTATCTTATAACTATATTCTCTTTCTTGCAAGTCACATAAATGCTTATGAAAATGCATTTCTTGCAATTCTGCCAAACACACAGTAAACCAACAACTTCTCAAAACCAAAATAGAATTAGGTCCCAAGAGATTTGAGTTTTCTGAGGTTTCCTTGTATATTATTTTCTGAATGATTTGATATGTTGACAAATATATCATATTACTAGTTTAAGCCCTGCTCACAGTAGAATTCACACTTATTTTGACTTTCAAAAGCCACTCGCACCGTTTAGCAAGTGCAGCATGTTTGGCGCACTTCAGAAATAACACGCTTTTATTAGATATTTTATAGCTAAAGATGATCCTTGCTACAGTGCATATACAAGCCAGATATGGATGGAATAACTTGTAACCTTAGACATGTTTGAAAACTGGAACACTTCTGTAAGAGCAATGGTACAATCAAACTGCTTCCCAAATACTGACCCGATTGTATTGCAGGTTTTTCCGACAGTGAGTCAGCACTGCAAACTCCACCAGGCCTTTGTTTCGTAGTTTTTCTGGAATTGTTATGTTCAGCATTTTGGGCTTCAAACTGATTAAGAAAAACTAAAAGATAAAAACAACTTACGTATCTTAATTTCTTCAAAAGCTAAGCCTTTGTATATAAAAAACAAGAATATTTGAACAGTTATTCAGCATCAAAGTTCATTACTGTGCATTCGACAGAGTTCAGTAGGAAGACATAGAGCATGAACCAAAATGTATATCAAATGATGATCAATTATCTGTACAACACCTCTGCACAAGTTGTTTTACCATTATGAAGAGATGTCCTTAAAATATATATATCCTGACACCAGGCCGGCCAGTCTTGACACTATCCTCTTAGTGCGGAGCGCCAAGCGAGGCAGCTCGAGTACCAGTTTTATAATTCTTTGATATGATTCGGCCGGGGTTCGAACCCGGGATCTCCCGCAAGGCGGACGCTCTAACCACTTAGGCCACCGGAGTGGTCGCAAGGGACATAGTGTTAGACCTGAAAAAGAATTGCAACTCTGCGATCCGTGGAGACTTTATAACTTGGATATTAAACAGCATAATTTGTATTCATAAAAATCAGTTTAAAATGGCACGTTGAAACTTTTCTTGATAAACGAAGAGAGTTTGCATGTCATTGATATTAAGAATACACACATATGTCTCAGTTATAGGTCTGACCATTCCATGATAATTCTCACCTTTGAATTTACACAAATTAGAAAGGGACCATGCTTTTGGAAATTCAATAACTCGATGCTAAAGGACGGAGTTTATGTAGAAAAGGAAAAGAAGAAATTAGAAGAAATAAAGTTACTGTATACTGCTCCAATTACTACTGATATTAATGACAATAATAATAATAATAATAATAATAATAATAATAATCATTATTGTTATTATTATTATTATTATTATTATTATTATTATTATTATTATTATATGGATTATCAATTATTCTTCGAGATTAGATATCCGCGCCGTCATAACAGAACATTGTTCTTATTGAAAAAAAGGAAAAGAAGAAGAAAAAGAATTGTTGAAGAAAAATGAACATTTGGAAAATGTATTAAAAACAAATTATAATATTCTTAGTTCGGAAGTACTTGAACCTTTGAAAATTCGGCTTGAAAAAAAAAGAAAAGAAAAAGTAAATGGGGTGATTGTTCAATCATGAAGTTAATGGATAGAAGAAGGAGAAAAAACGACAGAATAATTTTGTAGCTTGGAAAAAGAAGGAGATAAAAACGACAAAATATTTTTGTAGCTTGGATAAATGATATTATATGAACAAAACAATAAAAAATGTGATAGATGAATCGGTGCAAATAATCGCTGATCAGTTCAAAATTTTGAATGAGGTGAAAAAGTTCTATGATACATTAATTAGTAAACAGGATAATAATATAAGTCAAATAAAACTGGTTGATATACTGGGAAATACTTGAGGTTCCTAAATTGACACAAAATGGCTAAAGAACATGAGTAATGGCAAAGTCCAGGAAAGTGATGAATTCACTATTGAATTTTCTTAATTTTTCTGGAAGAATTTAGGAGAGTTTTTAACAAATTTAATAAGTCATGGAAGGGATTCTATATGTAACACAGAGGGAGGGAATTATCACATTATTGACAAAGGAAAATAAATGTAGAGAATTTTTGTAAACTTGGAAAGTTATTACTTTCTTAAATACTTCCTATTAAATAGCCTCATCAGTTATAGCTAGCAGAATTTTTAAAAATATTTGCCAAAATTAATACATGGTAATCCAAAAGGCTTTATGAAAGGAAGCTATATGAGCAGCAGAGAGGGTGGACAGACCAAAACCTCGTATGCTTTTTAAAATCCCGCTTTTTAAATACACGATTCCTACAAATGACTAAAAAATAAAGGCCAATAACGCGAAACCAAAGCTTCTAACGGGGGGATTTTCTTTAATTGGGTTAGTTCATTTTGTTACTAACCGTTGAATTCGCATTTTCTAGCTTCGTAGGTAATTATTTTACCTGTAAGTATTTAATTTTCCATACGAGGTGTTTGGTCGTCCACCCTCTCTGATGCTATAAATGCTCTGTAAATTAGATATCTACTTTATCAATAATGATTAGTGAAGCTCATTCAGCAAAATTAGCTCGAGAGCGATTAGAAGCAATTAAAAGATATCTTCCGATTCGTAATTCTGTTAAACAGCAACTACAAGCGCGTCAAGAAGCTAAAGAAGGATTTGCAGAAAGTGCAGAAGAATTGTTTAAACCTATTACAGCAAGAACTAAAGGTCTTCTTCCTGTGTTGGAGAAAACCGCTGAAGTAACTGGAAAAATAGCGGGATTTTAAGAGATCTTCCAACTGGAATAGCTGCTGCTAGACCAATGCAAGAAAAACTTGAAGATATTGACCAAGCTCATGCTGAACTAGGTGATATAAAGGAACGTATACAAGAACAAAATCAAGAACAAGAACGTATACAAGAACAAAATCAAGAACAAGAACGTATACAAGAACAAAATCAAGAACAAGAACGTATACAAGAACAAAAACAAGAACAAGAACGTATACAAGAACAAAAACAAGAACAAGAATGTATACAAGAACAAAATCAAGAACAAGAACGTATACAAGAACAAAAACTGGAACAAGAACGTATACAAGAACAAAATCAAGAACAAGAACGTATACAAGAACAAGAACAAGAACATATACAAGAACGTATACCAGAACGAAAACTTAGAATTGAACCGGTTTATAAATTTACCGAAAAAAACTCTTGCTGAAATCCAGAAGCTTGAAAATATATACCAATTAGCTGAGGGTGCGGTGAACAGTTATAGAAGAGAATTTTTGAAACCCGAGTACCGTGATCGTTTTGTAAGCCGTGAAGACTGGTACAAGTGGATATATCGAATATATTTCGAAGTTGATCAGATCCAAAGTAATGATCCAGTATATATTGAGTATAGAGATAAGATAGATAATTATATTATACAATTACGACAAGAACGACAATCAGTCAAAACAACGAGTAAGAAAGATACAGATTTCCCTCCCGGCTCCACTGGAAGTGGTTTTACTACTCAAAGAAGTGGTCTTATTACTTGTCCTGATAACGTCCATGCTGATGCTGAACGATTAGAAATCCTCATTGGTGGAAAACGAGCTGGTAATAATTCCTCAGAAGTAATTAACGAAATCGCTGATATTTGTCAACGATTATTTACAAGCTGTATCATGGATATTAATGTGTATCAGGCTTTCATTAATGAAATCGTCGATAATTACTACAGTGATTAAAGGAAGCAATTAAATGCAGTGAAATACAATAAGATGATTATACACAATGCTCAACGTGGACCGATTATGGTCAGGGTGATAAATTTGCAATTACCAACTTACGAAGCGATCTACGGTGATGGACTCGGTGATATTGTTCAAGGCCTGTTTAGAAGAATAGCACCAAAAGCAATACCGATTGTAAAGCAACTGGGAATGAAGGCTATTGACGTTATTCGTGAAAAGGGTATTAGCAGCGTCGGTGAAGTTGCTGGCAAAGCATTTTCAGCAATTAAAGATAGACTGGCGCGATTAATACGACGAAAACCGCAATCAGTGAAATTACCCAGCACTGAAGTGATGCCTGCAAATATTAGTAAAATAGTAAATCAAGCCGCAAATCAAAAACTAGCAGAATTAGCTGGTGCGCCCACGGAAAGGGAAAAGGATATAACCGCAAGTTTAATAGCAGGAAGTGGTCTTCGTGTTAGACGATATCAAATATAATAAAGATGTTTAAGCACATATCTGATCCCGCATTTGACATGGATGCGCCAGTTCTCAAAGATGAATTCATGCGCGATTATCAATTTTATTCTTATGACGCACGAATGCCAAATCAGCGTGGGCGAATCGAATTACAGGTTCAAGATACAAGTAGATATTTTTTACCCGCTGAAGCATTTATTGAAGTAGAAGGTGAAATTCTAGAAACAGATGATACTGAATATGAAGCTAATGTTAGAATTGGTTTTGTTAATAATGGCGTTAGGGCGTTATTTGACAGCGCTACGTAAATGATTGACGGAAAAAATATTGAATCAATTCAGAAGAACGTCAACGTTGCAACGACGATATTAGGTTTAGCAAGATACAGCGATGATTATTCAAGATCAGCTGGTCCATCAATGATGTTTGCCAAGGACACTTCTAATCGCCCTGAAAGCAGACAGCATCTTTTGGTACAAACACCGCAAAATACTGCATCTGATCCACAACCACCTGGAATGATACCCCGACCCGCCGCTGCATTTTCAATATTGCAGAGTGTTAATCTAGAATTTAACTTAGGATTCGCAACACGTCGATCAATATTGCAAGATGGAGGTAGGAGATTTTCATGTGTAATTCCTTTTATCACATATTTTTGGATTTTGTAGAAATGTCAGAAAGGTCATCTTCGGAGCCAAACATACAGTTGTACTCGTACGAAAGGCTGCAGATAATGATGCAATATGGTGATCTGCTGTTGATGTTGCTGATGCTGGTAAAGTAATTCTGACGAAACTTTCGTTGTGGATGCCAGTAATGACTCCAACAATACCTGAAGAAGAACGGTTACTTTCTTTTATGAGTCACGGTGGTAAATCGACGTTATCATGGCTAACAATGACCACATATGCTGTTCAAAGTGCAGATAATGGTTTATTTACATGGCAGATAGCATCACAGCAAGGCGTTTATGCTCCTCGACACATATTTATTGCATTTCAAGATATTGAACGAGTAGATTCACAAACCCGAAGTATAATGATATTTGATAAACTAGCCGTTTCTGAAGTTTCTTTAAGAATAAATGGACATCAAGAACCATCTGAGGATGTTTTATTAAATTTTGATTTTAATCATGTTGCGCGTGCGTATCATCGTTTAATGTAATTTATGGGACGTGATCAAAACGTTGATTCTAGTTTACAGATATCACAGTTAGATTTTACAACACTATATCCGATTTATTACTTTTCGTTGGAACATTTAGATTTATTTAAACAATCTGTTGTTGATATACATTTTCGAGCTCGCGTGGCAAAGGGAGCTATCGCCAATTATAGAGCAATAGCTGTTATACTCAGCGATTAAACAATTTACTTGAAGGCGTTGGCGGTCGAATGAGAGTCACTGACGCTCCAGTGGAAAATATGTAGTTGAATCCCTGATTTAGAATCAGGATGATAATTATAATGTCATATCATCACGTTGATGTCAGTCTGACTCCTGGTCAGATTAAAAAGCTACAATCAGCATAAAAAAAAATAAAAAACGGAATAAAAATATTACTAAAGCGAGAACAAATCGCAGGTGGTTCAAATAAACTATCATTGACAGAAAATCAACTCAAACACTTTAATGAAGCTAAACGATTAAATACTGGAATACGACTTAAAATAGCCGCTGCAGCCCCAGCTGTTGCAAAATCTGCTGCGTTAGGTGCTGTTGGAACTGCTGCTGGAATGGCTCTAAAGAAAGCAACAGGAAAAGTTTTAAAAAAAGGAAAGGGTTTGAGGTTGCCAGGAACCTCCACATGGTACGGAAAAGGATTAAGAATTCCAGGGACATTTCGTTGACGTTTCCTATGTCAAATTTTGATTTACTTAATGCAGCTAAACAATTGAATATAAAAATTTCAGAGGTGTTTTTATGCGTGATCAATTACCGTTAAATCAAGCGCAGAAAGAAACTGGAATTATTAATATCGATGGAAATTCTGGTCCTTGTACTCATTGGGTTGCATACGCGATTGATCCACATGGAATTGTTTATTTTGACTCGTACTGGCTGGCACCACCAAAAAAGTTTTTAAAATATGTTAGCACAAGAATGCATCGTATTTCAATCTGGTATTCAACATTACCAGCACAAAAAATAACCGACCCACGAATATGCGGCTGTGAAACCCTCGCTGTGCTTAATGCTATATCGAAATCGTCAAAACCTCCTCATAAGGTCGTTAACGAGTATACGTCGTTGTTTAACATTTTAAACAGATCTTATAGTATAATGGTAGATATTTACGGAAGCTAAAACTAAAAATCAACAAACACCAGGTGAAGATTTATTTGATCAGGTATTAAAACAGACTAATGATGAAATATCTGACCTGCTCAATCTTGCCAGCGTTGATCCTGGCGAATTTGTAATATTTCAGAACCGCGAAGGAAAATTAATGACGAGTAATATTTCAATCAACGATATCATTATTCGTAACAGAGCAACACAAGAAAATCTCATTGCCGTGTATGATCGAGAAGGAAAAATTGTTCCTAGTATTATTACTCCGTCGTCGATTCTAGATAGTATATCCGAACGATTGTTAAAGGCCGGTGATATAATGAATGGCGGTATCAACATGAATAACAATACAATTATAAACGTAAAAGAACCAACAGATAATCTCGACTCTGTAACTAAAAAATATGTTGATGATAAAGACCTTCCGGTGATGAATTCACTAATGGCTATCAATGATGCGGCGACTGCACTCAGAACTGACTTTTCTAATCATGTACAAACTTTTCTGAATTTCCGTAGAAACGTAAATAGAGCTGTTAATGAATTTTTCGGAAGTCCAATAACTGTTGATATTAAACTCGCCGATATTAACACAAGACTCAACGATGTTGTCAGTGGAATCCCCAATATCGTTGAAAAAACTAATCTGATTAAAATTCCTCATAAACATATTAATAATATCGTATACGTAATATCATCGGGATTATCAACGTGGACGCCGCAGAATAACACAATTAAACATACCGCGACAATCACTGGTGTGTACAGGTTATCCGTGTTCAGCTCGGCAAAATTCAGGATATTTACTACATATCCATGGCGTCATTCAACCGATGATTTTTCTGGACCTGTTTCTATTGTGTTAAATAAAGATGCTGAAGAAGTATTTATCCTGGAACCATCTGATAAAAAATTAATCACAGCGTCGTTCTGGTGGTGTCTGGAATTTGTCGCCGAAACACCTCAATTAGTCATTTAATAAAAGTATAATGAATCAATATCCGGTCGACGCTTTTCATTACAGGTACAATCAAATATGTACATGGAAAACTAAATTAAAAAATATCATTGACGATTATACAATAAAAGTAAGAAAATATCGCAGGCGTTTGATTGTTATCGATATAATCGTTTACTCAGTTTCTGCCGTTATCGCTGGAACTGAAGTATTATTATCAACAATAACAATGACCCCGTCTGCAATTTTAACAATCGCTGTTTCAGCCGCAACGACAATTGCAGGTATTCTCAGCATTATTGCAAAGAAAATAGTAACATGTACAAATACAAAATTACACGATCATATAATAAAATTACATACAGGAACGACGGTGTATTCTAAATTATCATTAAATTTTTCGTCGTACCTCAATGATTGTAAAATATCCGATAAAGAGTTTAGAACTATAGTAAATATCTACAATGAAGTATTTGACAAGAAATTAGAATATCAAGTTGCTGATTTCAAATAATAGGGTAAATAATAATAATGTCGTCATTGGAACTACAGCAGATCGTTACTAATACAGGGGCCCCGAGTGGCCAAGTGGTCTAAAGCGCTCGCCGCTACGGATCACTGTCGTCTCACCTCTGTCTGCGTGAGTTCGAGTCTCAGGCTCGGCTAACGTGGGCACGTGAGAAAGCCTGCCAGTAGCTTCTCGTGGGTCGGTGGTTCTTCCCGGGGTTTTCCAGGGTTCTTCCTCCACCTATTATACTGGCCACCATGTGTAGCCTATCTTGTGCTGAAAAATGGCGTTAAACCCTACAACAACAACTACAACAACAACTAATACAACGCCGTCAAAACCCACAATGGTATCAGCGAGTTCAACTAGTCCTGAATTTAATGTTGTTTTTCCAACTGCAATTCGTGCTGATGAAAGAGCACTAGCACAATTACGGGTTTATTATAGTTGGTCAAATATCAGGTCGAAATCATTTGGTGGGTTACAAGCAAATAATTCATTTGTATTCGCAAATAAAAATAAAGACGACAGAACTCCCGACTGGCAAGTTGTTGGCATTCCAAAGGGCAGTTATCAAATAGAACAAATTAACAATGAGTTCCAACGCAGAATTAAATCTATTACAGGAAAAGAATCCAAAATAGCTATTACTGTTCATGAGCCAACGTTATCATCCGCGATAGAAATTTCTACACCAGATTATATTGTAGATATTTATCAAAGTTCGATGAGATCGGTGTTAGGATGGCCAGATATGCCTCCTGTTTATAATGGACCGCCACAACCTAAAATTGACGAATTTAAAACAAATGAAAAAAAAATTATTATAATTCCAGTTTAATATTATGTTAAAGGTATTTCAGGAGATCTAGAAGATCCTTCATTTTTATATTTACGCCGTCAATATTCATCAGATAATGAAGAATATTTTCGTACATATTATGATGGTACAAAGATTCCCGTGTGGGATCATTCATTATATTATATTAACGATCAGAAAAATAAACTGAGAGTTAATGAATATATCATTAAAGAAATATCCGACTCGATTAAACGTGAACATAAAATTATACTCGGTAATTTACAAAACCTTTTTTCTTCTTTATCGCAACGTTACGATGATGATATAAAATAACAGATAATCGAAACTATACAACATCTAAATAAAGTTGTATCAGATCTAGTTATTTTTAATCGGGCTATTATTTTAAGGATAACTGATTAAAAAAAAGATCATACAGGACTTTTTGCATCTCCCATGGTGATACAATTATTTCTCGATCATTACAAAATAACAAAAGAACAATTATCAACATTTATAGTTCCTGGATTTGATGCTGCTGAACTATAAAAATCATTAAATGATATTATTGATAAATACTTTCCAGAAATACTTAAATCATGGAGAAGAGTAGCTCCACCAGCAGTTATTCTTAAACATAATAATGATCCGTACGTGGAGGTCGCCATGTTTCACCGGGAATTGTTAATATAACAACAACAATCGCAGTTAATCTTGTATGTGATGTAATTGACGGTAGTTATCAAGTAGATCTTAAAGAATCCACTCAGACTCAACAAGGATATATTTTATACTCATTTACTCCGCAAGTACCACCAGGATATTTAATTGTATCAGAACCAATAAATCCTGTTTATTTAAGATGTCATAATCAATTATTGTCGAGAATGCATTTTAAACTTACTGACCAGATCGGACATTTGTTGGATTTGAAGGGCGAATTTTTAAACATAAATCTGTATGTACGCTCATGATGACTTTCATTAGCTTCTGAGTAAATATTCCCTTCATTATCAAATAAAACAAAATAAAATCTGATTCTGAATAAAATATTATAAATCTGAAAAAAATTCTACGGCAAATTCTGTTTTTAGTCGATTTTGGGTCAAATTGTTCATTTTTTTACCTCTTTTAGTCGATTTTGAACGAGAAAATAAATTCATTTTCTTATTTTTACAGGTCAAACCTCGAGGGGGTTAACGGGAATTTAACATTAAAAAATCAACAAATCGATTTTTGACTGGATTTTACCGGTTTTTACAAAGGTTTTTCCATATTTTTTCAGATATTTCAAGTAAAAAAATCAACAAATAATTGGACAAAGACTAGAAAAAATCGATTTGTTGAGTTTTTAATGTTAAATTCCCATTAACCCCCTCGACGTTTGACCTGTGGAAAATAAGAAAACTAATTGATTTTCGTTGACGGTTGTAAATTAATATTATTATCCTATTCTGATTATAATATTATTATCCGATTTTAAATAAATATTATTATCCGATTTCAAGTAAATATTATTACCTGATTCTGAATAAAATATTATAATCTGATTCTGAATAAAATATTATAATCTGATTCTAAGTAAAATATTATTATCCGATTCTGAATAAAATATTATTGTCTGATTTCAAGTAAATATTATAATCTGATTTTAAATAAAATATTATTATCCGATTCTAAGTAAAATATTATTATCCGATTGTAAGTAAATATTATTATCCGATTCTGAATAAAAAAATTTTATCCGATTCTAAGTAAATATTATTATCCAATTTCAAGTAAATATTATTATCCGATTCTGAATAAAATATTATTATCCGATTCTGAATAAAATATTATTATCCGATTCTAAGTAAATATTATTATCTAATTTCAGGTAAATATTATTACCTGATTCTGAATCAGAATTTTATCAAATTCAATTCTGAACTAATTATTATTATAATAAAAAAATATTACAATTATCAGACAATTTTACCGGATTAATGGGTATATTGCTTGAATAAATCGGATTATCAAACAATTTTACCGGATTAGTAGGTATATTAATTGAATAAATCGGATTATCAAACAATTTCATCAAACTGATGGGTATAATGCCTGAATAAATCAGATTTCAAATTAAATATTTTATCAAATTATAAATCAGAATAAAAAAAAAAACACGATTCAGAATAAATATTAACGGAAATAAATTATTCCTCTTTCTTGTCTGGTACTGTGACAGATTCAGTTTCGTCGTCGTTATAATCATTGATAACGGCGCTTTCGTCTTCATTTTCATCACTGACGTTACTCGCAGACATAATTTCCTTTAGCTGTTTTATACGAGAGTCTACAAGTCTTTTTGATTCATATTCGTTAGATAATTCTGACCTAACTTTTTCAACTGAACGTGCAAGTCGAGTAAATAATTTAACCTGTGCGTCTTTAACTGTTCCTAGCGATTGAAACAGTGCCTGTTGAATCGTCTTTATAAATCTGTACTTGGCTGGTAATACATTATATCTGTTTTCGATCATTTGTTGTTGTAATTTCTCAAAATCGCATTTGATTTTTCCGGGATCAAGATTACCAGAAATATTTATGCTGTTACGTTGTAATTGTTTAATCGTAACGATAATATTGTTAATGTTTTCAGGATTCATTTTATTATGATAAGTATTTGTTTAAATGAAGTATTTGTTTAAATGAAATATTTGATTAAAATAAAAAAATATTTATGTTTCCGCACGAGAAATAATTAGTTAAAATACTGAAATGTAATTCGCTGGTCGTATTTAATTGAATACTCCGATCTATATGTATTATTTGCGACAGAATGTATTGAGGCTGTGCAAATACCAAAATATTTGGCAGCTGTATTCATTGATGGAAATATAATTTCTTCGCCTGTCTCCACGTTTGTGGATTTAACCAACCGCTTTCCAAATTTCTTACACTTCCCAGTATTTCTACACGCAGAATTTTGACTGTGTGTGATAGCCCTCAAGTTACATAAAGAATTGTTTTTTTGGATTTGAATCAATGTGATCGATCACAAGTCCATCTTTGATCACTCCATGAAAACATTCAAACACAAATCTATCACAAAGATATCTTTTATCCCTCCCAACAGTAAATCTGAGATAACCGAGATTATTAACATTCCCGACTGGGTTTTTTAATCGACAGTTTCTAATTATACCATCTCGAGTTGCTTCATAATTATTAATGATGGGATGTTTTACAAATTCACTTTGCTCCATAATATTGTATTTATAACCAATTAAATATAAAATCTTCATCAACTACGGAAAATCTACCTGTTTCATATATTGAATAATAAAACTTCAGATTAGTCAGATAATTACTTGATGAATAATGATATTTTTCATTTTTTAGCGAGAGAAATACTTACAAACTTAGATCAGTTTTATTGGGTTTTTTTAGCAAAAATTCCTCAATGGTCGGAGGATTTTCTCGCTTTACTAATATTTTTGGATTTCTTGTTTTATAATATCCGATTAAGGCTCGATATCTATCTCCTCCGCAGTCAGTACATATTGAGTATTTGCCGCGAACACCTTTCCCACAGACTAAACATGGCTGTGGCCCTTGCGATTGTTTTTTAGCTACTTGATTAGTATGAAGTCCACAAAATTCCTTGTAGCAATTTTTATTACATAATTTAGTTGATCCCTGCAATAACCATCTGCATTTATTTAAACCAGTTTGAAATGGCATTATATTATTATGTTATATATTTAATTAGAACTTATTTATAATTGAATATAAATTTACAATATAAAATGTCCTTGAATGGGATGTTAAAGAAGAAAACTCGTCATGAAACTGTTACGGAGTTAATGAAGAAATATAAAGATCTTACCGGAGAAACAGTAAAATATCCTAAGTCAAATATTGATTTGGATCGTCTTTCCGAAAAAATCAAATACCTTAAAAACTTTAAAGAACATAGGAGAAAATTTAAAGAAGTTCTTGATAAAATAAAATTATTACCGTTGAGAAAATTTAACAAATCTGATCTTGACGTAATAAATACAGATTTAATTGACGTTGATTTGATGAATAAAATCGACGAGGCTAAAATAGATTTATGCGCGATGGAGCAGAATTTGTTTGGTCGACGTTCAGAATTATACACGATACCGGCGATATTGTCGATGCTACAATGAATGATGCTTGTGCTAGATTAATTATTGATCATCTCGATGATACACAAAAATATATTTTCAGAATAAAGCTTATTACGTATGCAGATGGTATTTGGGTTATTCGTGATAAACGTGATCCTGTGCGAGTTCGGCGCGGTGAAAATATAATAACGGTAAATAAAAAATCAAAACCAGGAATATTAACTGGAATTGATAAACTTTATTATGAACGAGCGTATCCCGTAACCGCGGTCGTGTACGCGGTTTATAAACTTAATGATCCTGATGCCGGGAAAACTCCTAAAGATGAAATTTTCTAAATTGAATTGTGTAGCTGAGCGAGTTACAGAACATTTTCCAAACGCGATGCGGGGGAAAGGTTTAGCAGATCTAAGACTTAAAAAAATAAATGCGTGGGCGGAAACAGTTAAAGATACCGGAGCGTCTATCAGCGACGTTGCTGAATTAGAAGGAAAAAAATTTCCGATCGCCGTAATGTCATTAACGGGAGGAGTTTTATACAAACCGAAATATGAATCAAGAGGAACTCCATGGACGCATGCCGTAACAATATTTCCGCGAAATAGAACAGTTAAATTATATAACGGTTGTATATTTGATTATATTAGAAATATCAGTGAAAATGATCCTGTATCTGTTTGGCTGTTTCAAAGTTCCGATGAAGAATATTATGATCAATTTGTACGGCCTAGCGGAGAAATCTACAGTAAAGAATCACTTCGCGAGAAAATGAAAATCTCGCCCAGAAATACTCAGATAACAATGAAGTTATTGAACAATTACTAAATAACTGTTTTACCGTTCCATCGGTTGCTGCACACTTTGCGCAAGAGAAAACATCATGGAGATTTACAAGATCGGAATTTCTTGTTTATATCCAACATAGCTGCGTCGAATACGGACACGGCGGATTGTGGAATACAAAATATAATCATAACGATGTTATCTCAGTTGATCTTGTAGCGTGTTATCCTGGAAGTTTTCTTGGATACGGAGAATATTCTGAATACTTTAAAAGATTTGGTCATCCAACACACGAGATGTCCAGAGTTGCGATAAATGGACCTAAACCAGATTTTGATTTAACAGGATTTGCTTGTATTGAGTCATTCGAATTTGCACAAAATCTCCATCCGATTGTTTATGCGTGGTTCGGAAAACATTTTTCAGAAAAACATTGGGCTCCAATAGTTTTATTGCGATATATGATCGATGCAAAAATATTAATATTGTCGATTGTAACCGAAGCAATAATATCTTATCGTCCGCAGAAGCAAGTTTGGTTGCCAGAACCCGATAAATTCGATGTAGAAAGTGATGTCAGGAAAAAATTTCCTGATCTTGACGGTGATGATATTATTAAGCTTACCAATAATGTATCTAAATGCAACAAAGAAAATGACGAGAAAATCGCAAAAGATCTCGGCAGAAAAATAATTGGTAAATTTACTCAAGATGGTTATGATCATAAACGAGTGTGTACAAGATTAATTATGGACGAAGCAGAACTCGATTTTATAATCGCTGATACAACAGAGAATGGTACATTTACAAATCGAAATGATGTTTATTTATCTGACAAAACTAAATGAGGTACAATCGTGAGTCGCCGCAATTTACTCATTTGAGATCTTCGATGCTCGCATACGTTTCAATAAACTTACTATCGAAGATAAACAGATTTCCGTCAACCGCGGTTAGAATTGCAACAGATTCATTTTACATGAATAAAAAAATATCTAAATTTATTGGATAATTTACTTGGCGATGGTGAATGGGCTTCATGGAGAATAAAACGTGAAAGTATATTTGATTATTCCGAATCAGCAGATGTTAAAATCGCGGAGGAATATTACAAAAATAACAATCAAATACTAAAATCAACAGCTTCATCTGTATATGATCCTGTAGCTACATATAAAACCGTTTATCTCAATGGATGTGGTGGTTCTGGTAAGACAACGCGTGTAATTGAATTATTTCGACACAGTACTTTGTAATGCGCTGATATGATTGTTTTAACACCCACACATAGATTAGCTAGAGAAATGACCGAGCGTGGATTTTAATTCATGTACGTATCATAGTTTCTTTCGATGGTGCGGAGATACGTGGAATCCATCGCGGATGGGAGAAAAACATATTCCTAAAATCATTATCTGGGACGAAATATGTACGGTGCCGTTGGAAATATTAAAAATGTTTCTAGATTGGTTATTAACAAAAAATAGAGCTGTAATAATGTGTGATGATCATGGTCAACGGCCGCCTTTTGTTGGGCAATCTCCACACGAATGGTTAAAAATGTTTGTAGATTATTACGAGGAAATAACTGATGAGCATAGAGCTACTGATGTAGTATTAAAGGAATTTTAAAAATTAATCAGACTGCAGCCGAATAAAATACAGTGTATGATAATGCGTGAAATAATTTCAGAAACTGCCATGAATGATTTCTGGAATTTGTGGAGACCTACTGATTTGATAGTTGCAAGTAGAAAGATGGAGATACGCTGCAAAAAAATTATTTCTATTACATAAAGAAAAATTCTCAAATATACCTGTACCGTTATGTTATCGCCCAGCAGATACTCGACGACAGAATATTTAAGTTGAAATTCCAGGAACTGATGAAAAACAAATTCTTGTATTAAATGACATTGTTTTAGTTGCCATTAGCGCTGTTGAAGACGCGATAACTATGGATAAATCGCCGTGGATGTTAGGATACGCTACAACGATTCATTCATCGCAAGGATTAACAATTTCTGATACAGATATTTGGATTATCGATGACAGAATCGAGTGGTCCAATTTGGTTTATCTAGCGATGTCTCGAGTTAGAAAAATATTTCAACTGCGCAGGATCATAATAGAACACGATAACGAAATTATTGAAGATATTAACGAAGAAATTATCAAAAGAAAGTTATCTGGTTATAAACAACTTGACAAAAAAAAAATAATCGTAATTTTGATATCGATGCTGAATTTATTATGACGCTAAAACAACAGCAGAATAATCATTGTGCAAGCTGTAACGCAATAATGTCATGGCAATATTCGAATAATGATCCAAAACAGTTTAGTGTTGACAGGATTAATAATAATCTTGGTCACGTACGTGATAATGTAATACTGACCTGTCTTGAATGTAATCGACGTCACGCACTAGTTTAAAGAGATGGGGCGATAATTGTGTGTCTTCGGGAATTATCTGTAATTGTTCGCGTACAAATCCACGTTGAGGAGCATTTGAATCTAACCTGTAGGTTGCGGGTCTACCCGTAGATGTAACAACGCTGGAAATTTTATGTACTGTTACGCTCCAAATAGGATCTTTTTTTACCTCCTTCAAGTTCACCAGGTTCATATAAGTATCTGACAGTTACATTACCTAATACTGATTGAGAGAAAGAATCACGTCGTTGTATTGGTATATGTTTCTTTGTAATCGCGATGGCAGGCTTCATAGAAGTTGCACGAGTAATTTCATTTTTTAAAGCAGTTATCACGATTGGTAATCTTGCAACCCATTCACGAGATCTTTTATCAGCTTGAACAATGTTAAAGGATATTTCCTTCGCATATCGATATCCAAATAACCGCTCAGCAAGTGTTCGATTAAATCGTTCAACAATTGCCTGATCACAATGAATTGCAGTGTTTCCTCGTCGATTTTAACATTGTGATTTTTTATCAATAATGATACTGCACCAAGAAATTCTTTGCTAGGATCAACCTGTAACAATTGTGGCCATCGTAGACCACCTTGTGGTTCAGATACTCGTTGATAAATTCGTTCAAGCACGGATGCAACTTCAGTTGCTGTTTTCGTTGATAATGGTTCTGCTTCTTTATACCTACTTGCAACATCAACGACAGTTAACGCGTATTTGTACGTGCGTTGACGTCTACGTGTTTTAATGGTATCGTAAAGTAAAAACAAAATATCTGCTTGATGAGCTTCATTTGGAACGCTGACATCAAAATGTGCGTGATGAATTTTCTTAGGTGATGGTCGATAAATTTGCCATATTGCCTGTCGTGCTAACCAATTTGCAGCGGCAGAGCATGAAACATTTGCTGCATCAGCAAGTTTGCTAATCACTGCTTTACCTCTCCAATATCCTCTTGGGCTGTAATAAATCGATTCCATCATTTTAATAATCAGTTAATTAACTACCAGCTCCTAGAACTAATTTACCTTTCATTGCAGACTTTACTAAAAAAAACCAGCAAGTTTTTCTCTGAGAGATTTATTCTTTATAGAATTCAGCGCATGAATCAACTTTACATCTGCAATATGTCGTTGTTGTAGATCATTACTCTTATATGCGATATCATGAACGTAACAAGCTTGATCAATCGCATTCATTGGATTTTCTCCAGATTTTGGTAGATCCTGTTCGTCAAGTCGGATATCAAGCCGAGTTCCCGGACCACAATAATTATATCCAGGAAGATATTTTTCTCCAGGATATTTAGCCCATGGAGTTCCTGGTAATTTTCCCAACGAAGCAGCGATATCGCCCCCGCCATTGACATTTGTCAATTTTGACGATATAAATCTGTATTTGGTTGTACCACATTTTACACATTTGCCAGTAAGTGTACGTAAGTTATTTTTTGTTATTGTTGTTGTCAATCCCGCGGTTTTCGTGGACATTCTGCATCGAACGCAATATAAATCCATATTAATTATTATGTTTGTACAACATGGATATCATTGATTTCTCAGCGACACGAAAACAAGAGCCAATCAAACATCATGCAGCGCTACCAAATTCGATAAGGATGATAACAATCGGTCCATCTGGGAGTGGTAAAAAGCAATTATTACTTAATTTGATAATGAGATGGCTCAAGTGGGATAAATTGTATTTGGTGGCTCCGACCGTGGATGATCAAAGATGTTATGAAGTGCTTAAAAACTTTAATGAAAACGCGAAATCGTTAAGCGAAAACGGCGATGATATAATTGATTTTATCACCGATATTGATGAAGTGCCGGCCGTGGATGATCTAGATGGTTTTATTAATAATCTGGTAATTTACGATGATGTAATGCTGGATTAACAGTCAAATCCGGCCCGGATATTTTCGCGAGGTAGACACAAAAAGACGGATATTATATATATTACTCAGCGGTATACATAAATACCTAAAGTGATCAGAGACAATTGTAATGTTTTAGTTGTTTTTAACGGCGTTGATATACATACGCTTAGAAATATTCATTTGACTTGGTGTTCAGGAGATATGGACATGATTAAGTTTAAAAATTTCTTTTCAAAGGCACAAACTACCCCACACGGGTTTATTACGATAAATCTACACGATCCTCGATCTAGATATCGAATAGGCATTGATAAAATTTATTCAACTTGAACATCTAGACCTAGCGCGACAGGGCATAAAACTCCATATGTTTTATAAATGATGTCCATGAACTCATTATTATCAGTTAACCTTGATTTAAAATCATTGTTTGGTTTAAAGTCGTCATTAAGTTTAAAATAATCATCGGATTCAACTTTCATTATCATATTATTGTAGTAATTTTTTAAGTTCTGATCGTACAGTATAATATCTCTTTTTGTGTATTTTTCTTTTATTGGAATAATAGGCATTTCAGGATCAAATGCGTTCTCGTCCAGATATCTAACTTTTATTTGTGGATTTCTATTTTCCACTATTCTCATAAGACGTTGAAATCCAATGCCGTATTTGGTTTGTACTTGCAACGTTGACATCATTTCATAATCGTTTCTTATGTCATTTCCTTGTTCCGATGTTAACTTAAAACCCTTTGGCATTTTAGTTTAAAGTATATAACTTCCATAAAATATTAAAAATGTAATTAAATAATTACTTAGTTGTTTGAGTTTAAAGACTTTAGGCACGTTATTGTACTTACAGCAGCAGAGAGGGTGGACAACCAAAAACTTCGTATGGAAAATTAAATACTTACAGGTAAAATAATTACCTACGAAGCTAGAAAATGCGAATTCAACGGTTAGTAACAAGATGAACTAACCCAATTAAATAAAATCCCCCCCCCCCCCGCGTTAGAAGCTTTGGTTTCGCGTTATTGGTCTTTAATTTTTAGTCATTGTAGGAATCGTGTATTTAAAAAGCGGGATTTAAAAAGCATACGAGGTTTTGGTCTGTCCACCCTCGCTGCTGCTATATGAGAGAGGTCATAGTTGTTAAAAAAACGATTTTTTACGTTTTTATTTTTTCCTAACAAAAAAAACTCGTTTTTTTTTTGTTTTTTATTTTTCGGAACGTGTTTTTACGTTTTTTATTTTCTCCAAAAAACTTCGTTTTTTTATTCATTTATTGATTTAATTATACTAATTTGACCAAATCCTCTCCTGAATTTTTTATTTTCTCACGCGTGATAATGTTGCTGCTCTTTCAGTCGCTAATTCTTGGAAGAAAATCAAGTTTTGCATTTCCCACGGTCGGTCGGTCGGTCGGTCCATCGAAAATGTTGCTTGTCGCAAGTTATGCAAGTTATAGCGGTGTCAGTGTCGCAACTCGCAAGTGTCCCTTTGAAGTTTGGCAACAGATATCATTATACTGGCGCAGATTATGCATAGCAGTAATGTGAACTCGTAGTAGAGGGATGGCCAACCTCAGCGCCAAGTTTGAAGCGCAAAATATGTTTGTCGCAGTCCCAAGTGATGGCGGGAGTCAATCTGCGCGGTGGTAAAAAAAAGACCACATGCGGTGACAGTCTATCGCAGTGATGTCCAACCAGTAATTTACCGTCTGTTTATAGGCCTAGTTGCCTACGGAAACATCTTTTATAAACTTTTCGGTCAATATTCCGCATAATAATCGTAGTGTTTCTTGGAAAATCGATTTTCCTGCTGCGACAGCTCAGGCTGTAGGCCGAGCTGCCTGGGCTACATAACGATACTGGCTCGTGCTGAAACCGTACATACACAATTAGCGGGCAAGTAGCGATTAAGATTGTCTATAGTAAATTATGAATTTAAAATAAATATTTCTTGTGTATAGCCGTTAAAATGCCGAAAGAAAAAAGTGAAGAATGGAAACATGTTTTAGTACTAGATGAAAAAGATAACGTCACTTTGAGCAAAGTTAGTTGCATTTACTGTAATAAAGAATTTCACTGTGGTGTTGTACGTATAAGAGGTCACCTACTTGGAGATCCAAAGTTTGGCATCAGCAAATGTTCCAAAGTTCCATGTGAAGTGCAGCAGGCCTTACAGAAGCAGCAGTCTGTGAGACTAGAAGCGGAAGCGAAAAAACGAAAACTCGACGCACTGGAAAAAGCCACAAAAGCCGCTAGTAGTGAGGCAAGTGAGAAGCAGATGTCGTTACCCTCTATGTTCGCGAGTGCTACGAAAAAGGATGCAGAAAAAGCTGTCGCTCGTTTGTTTTATGCCAGCGGCATACCTTTCGCTATTGCCGACAGTACTTATTTTAAGGATGCAATAACTGCCGTGGCAAAATGTGGTCCTCACTATAAAGCACCAAACAGAATAAAAATTTCAACTGAAATGCTAACTGGGGAAGTACATCAAGTGGAACAATTTATGGCCTCTTTTAAGGAAGAAGCCGTCAAGCACGGAGTTACGCTTATGTCTGATGGTTGGACAAATGTGAAGAACAAGCCCATTGTTAACTTTCTTGCAGCTACTGGTGACGGCTGTATTTTTCTCAATGCTTTAGATACTTCCGGTGAAATCAAAGACGGATCGTTTATTGCTGGCGAGATATCAAAGTGCATTGAATCGTATGGCATGGAAAGTGTTGTACAAGTTATTACGGACAGTGCATCAAATTGTGTTGCAGCTCGTAAGATGTTACAGCAGCAATATCCTAATATTGTTTTCTCGCCATGCACGACTCACTATCTGGATCTTTTACTTGAAGACATAGGGAAGCTGCCATGTATAGATAGTGTAATTACTGATTCTAAAGATATTGTCAAATTCATCACGACTCACCAGTATTCCCAAGCATGTTTTCGCAATCATTCTGAGCTAGAGCTTCTAAAGCCCGGCGAAACAAGATTTGCTACCCACTTTATTATGCTGCGACGTTTGAGTACAGTTAAGGATGCTCTGCAGGAAACTGTGATAAGTCGTGAGTACAAAAAGTGGCTAAATGATGCAGTTTATAAAAAGAAAGGCGAGGCAGTCACAAGCACGATTTTGAATGGAACGTTTTGGAGCTCGGTGGAAACAATAACTAAAGTATGTGAGCCGATTGTTGAGCTACTGCGACTGGTTGACGGAAAAATACCTTGTACAGGAAAAGTATATTGGAAAATGTTCCAAATCGATCAGTCTGTGGAAGCTGCTGATTTACCACCAGCACGAAAAAAACAAATTCGCCAGTTCGTTATGGACAGATGGAAAATGTTACATACAGATCTACACGCAGCCGGCTTTGTGCTCGATCCCGAGTATTCTCATTTTTCCCAACATCAAAACGAAGAAGTCATCAGAGGCTTTCACGCGATGATAGAAATAATATACCGTGACGACGTTCAGTCGCAGGTGGAAGCCGTGCAACAGCACGCCGTGTATCGTGCAGGACAAGGATTATTTGCTCGACCGATGGCGGTTGCAGCTGCTAAAGAAATGCCAGCATACAGGTGGTGGATGTCATTTGGAGCTCACGTTCCGGAGCTGCAACAAGTTGCGGTTAGGGTCTTAGCACAGGTGACGTCCGCTTCCGCCTGCGAGAGAAACTGGTCAACATTTGAGTTTATTCATACGAAAAAGCGAAACCGTATGCAGTGCAAGAGAGTGCGAGATGTAGTGTTTGTGCATGCAAATCTTCGCCTAAAGGCAAAGATGGACAATATCAATTATATGGAGGAAACCATAGATTGGTCAGATCAGTCAGATGGTGATAACGACGTTGAGTGAAATTGATTTTTGTGTTGCATAAAAAGTACTTGAACGTTTTTTAAACGTTTTTTTTTTTTTCGTTTTTTATTTTTTGAGGGAAAAACGCGTTTTTTTACGTTTTTTATTTTAATTTTAACGTTTTTAACATCTATGAGGGAGGTAGTCGGACTGATATATTATACTCTGTGCTTTAAAGAGGAGAATAATATGAAAGGTATTATTTTATTGGTGATTTTGAAAAAGCTTTTGACTCTGTCTCTTGGAGATTTATATAGGAAGTGCTTTCTTTCGGTAATGTTGGAATAAAGTATCTGTGATTCAAATTGTACGTGGTTGTTCTCAAGGAGATCCACCCTCTCTTTATTTGTTTTTGGCAGTAGCAGAATCGTTTAGGAATTATGGTTCGGAACAATGATGATATTAAATGCATATTCATAAATAGATATGAAAATAAACTGCAAAATATGCTGATGACACATCGTTCCTTTTATATGGATCGGAGAACTCTTTGTATGGCTCGATAGAAACATTAGACGTATATGGATCATGCCGGGACTAAAAGTGATTGTCAACAAAACAAATAGGGGCACTAAAAAATTCACAGACACCGATGTGTTCAAATTTAGGATTTGATTGTGTTTCCAATTTCTCTCTATTAGGACACTGGGGAAATGAATTTTCAAAACAAAATTCAAGATGTACAAAAACTATTATGGGAATGGACTAGAAAATAATTAACAATATGTGGGAAAATTGTTGTTCTAAAATCAGTTGTTTTCATTTATTCTTAATGGTACCACATCCAAATGCAAGTATTCTAAACCGAATCGAAACAATGTTTGTTGAAACAATTTATGTGTAATAATGGTCCTAATAAAATAAAAGTAGAACAACACTTATTAATAAGCTAGAAGAAACAGAAGAAGGTGAATTGCGCATGAAACATCTAGCATCTTTCATCAACTCTTTAAAAATATCTTGGTTAAAGCAATTGCCGGCTAATCTTTCTGAATGGCAAAATATAATAAACTACTTTCTTAATAAATGCGATTTGTCCTATTATATTTTTTAAAACTTAAACTGATTTTCAAATATCGAAATTATCCAAAATTAGTTTTAAAATATTCGTTTTGGAAGGGTGTTCTTTTAGCATGGACAGAATTTATGACAATAGAAAAAGATAGAAACTTCTTGGAAATTTCACAGGACGGTATATGGTAAAATAAAAATATAACGATTAATAGCAGACCAGTTTTGTATCGATCGTGGCTGTCGAAGGGGGTAACATTTATGTATCATTTCTTGGATGAGCAAAGTTTATACATATCATATGAAGGGTTTTGTTATCTATATGATTTTTCATCCCACAGTACACAATGCTATAGTACTGTAAGTGCAGTCATGAGAAAAAATAGTACACCTCTTTTCCCGAAGAATATTCAAGTTCTGATCAGGAATCATAAATGATGCAGAGATTTAATATTGTTGAATAATGTCATTATTATAGTATTGCAAAGCTTAAGAAACCTTTTTTTTATTAAATTGAAAATTCAAAAAGACAAGAATTGGTGGAATAAAGTATATTCGATTCCATGTGAAACTACTTTGGATACAAATTATGGTGGTTCCAGTTTAGAATTAACCATAACATACTGACTACAAAGAGGTTTTGTTTTTTTTCAAAACAGGCTTTGTAGCTGATAAAAGGTGTTCTTTTTATATTCACAAGTTTCTCTCTTCTTTGTTACCTACTTTCCTTTTATCTTCTCCTTGCTTATCTTACGGATGAAATAATGTACCAAGATATATGTGCTACATATGGATGAAATAATGTACCAAGATATATGTATTACA
The DNA here is from genome assembly GCA_016617855.1 of Megalonaias nervosa. NCBI lineage: Eukaryota > Metazoa > Mollusca > Bivalvia > Unionida > Unionidae > Megalonaias > Megalonaias nervosa. The sequence continues at coordinate 27,579 of JAECUM010013926.1, forward strand.
CATGGATGAAATAATGTTCCAAGATATATGTATCACATGCATGTATTATTTATTTCTATATCAATAAAATTTATTCTAAAAATTTCTTACAAATTTACAAATTTTTATAAAATTTAAAAACTTTTCAAAATTAAAACGCTGCGCAAAAAATAGTTTAAAATGATGTTAAAAAATCGACGTTTCAATATTTAATAAGATACCTTTTAATTTTAAATGTTATTCATGCAACTTTATAATTAAACAGTTGAAGAAATCGTTCGGTACCGATATCCTAAAACTGTTGCGTACGTTGCTGTTAGTGATGACACTTCATCTTGACATTGTGGCATCAACAAAGTTATTACGATGTAATAACAATCATCGGCTTGAAGGCGGATCAAAATGACAATTTTGTACATCCGAGGTTGGGGGTGTTTTTTCCTAGCATGCGATGGAAAGACCGAAAACGTTCAGGCTGTCGTACAAACATGAGATAAATTTCTTTTTAACGAACAGTTAATGTATAAATAATTTGATACAAATTTTTGCAGCGATGTTATACTAACATTCATACATATCAATGAATTATTAAACTCAGCGGAGAAAGTTTGACAAACTGGGAAACCTGTATGCCGTGTAACGGACAAAGTTTTACAAACTGTGAAACCTGTATGCCGTGTAACGGACAAAGTTTTACAAACTTAGAAACGTGTATGCCGTGTAATGGACAAAGTTTTACAAACTGAGAAACGTGTATGCTGTGAAACGGACAAAAGTTTTACAAACTGAGAAACCTGTATGCTGTGTAACGGACAAAGTTTTACAAACTGAGAAACGTGTATGCTGTGTAATGGACAAAGTTTTACAAACTGAGAAACGTGTATGCCGTGTAACGGACAAAAGTTTTACAAACTGAGAAACCTGTATTCCGTGTAACAGACAAAGTTTTACAAACTGAGAAACGTGTATGCCGTATAACGGACAAAGATTTACAAACTGAGAAACGTGTATGCCGTGTAACAGACAAAGTTTTACAAACTGAGAAACGTGTATGCCGTGTAACGGACAAAGATTTACAGACAATTTTTGCAAGATGCACATTGAACAAACTGTTGTAATAAGATCTTAACTGATGGCATAAATGATACACTAAAGCCCACAGACCTGGGACTCTAGAATTAGACACATCTTAGTTATAGTTCCAAAACGAAGGTAATACTTTATTAGTTAATTACGCAGTGCTAGGGTAATACTGTATTAATTAATTACCCAGTGCTAGGGTAATACTGTATTAATTAATTACCAGGTGCAAGGGTAATACGATATTAATTTAATTAATTAATGGGGCAATGCTGTAAATAATTGCTGATTATAACCCTAAGATCATAAATCACAATCGGCACTCGATACTGAGAATATAAAATCCTGTTTACTAACTCTTCGAATGCGACGGATTATGCATCACGCACTAAGAACAATGCTGGTGGTATTTTCTCACAACCTTAGCAGTCAGAAGCAGACAATAGAAGGAACATCCATTGCATGCAATTACAGCAGTGTATGGTATACAGTGACATAATGATTCCAAGATTGTTTGATTCCGTGCAGTTTTGTATTTTTATACTGTGACTTTGCAAGTTTAAACATTTCTAAAACGCTTTAACTTTACCAGCCACACAACCTTTCACGACAGCTCAACAGGTTACACTACTTAACTGATACAAAAGTCTGCCGGTCACACACACACACACACACACACACACACACACACACACACACACACACACACACACACACACACACACACACACACACACACACACACAGGGTGAGGGGGGGTGTGTGTGTGTGTGTGTGTGTGTGTGTGTGTGTGTGTGTTTTTAGGCACTTCTTTATTAGACCTGGATACTTAATTTTTCAATAAAACCTTGTGAGACCTTGTAATAATAATAAAAATAATAATAATAATAATAATAACGACTCTCTTGTGTATTTTATTGTCCAATAGTCTATCCCACTGGGCCACGGGCACTGGCTTTTAAACGGAAGAAAGTCATGTGCCGTTAACCTGACCGTGGATGATGCACAGAGAATATGCATTTTAAATATGTTGGTAAAAGAGAGGAAAGACGTTTCGGTCTATTTCAATCTTGTTATAAGTTTCAGTCTATAGTTTTCCATAGCACTTGAATGTGTAATGCATATTAATCTGTTTATTAATCAGAATATATTTGGACTGAAAAATACCATTTCATCCTATTCACTCTATCGTCAACACCTTCAACAGATGAGTGAAATCGATTCAACACATATCGTGTAATAATTATACATCCTATAATACACAAAATATATTAGAAATATTGACTGCTATAAAAGTATAAAAGGTGGGAAATTTTTCTGCGACGCTGTTTGAAAATAGGGAGTAAATCATACAAGCTTATGAAGCTAGCTATAAGGAGCTCTGCTTTCATACTTTCATACTTCATGAAAATTAGATTATTTGGTGTCACAGGTGCTCCATTAGAGTCGAATGATGACATCTCCTCATTTTTTTATTTCACGCCGCAGTGCATTCTATACACCTGAATCTCGTATCACATTGGGTCGATACAATTTTTTCCAGATTCGGAACATATTTTAATTAGGTTCACGACAAATTTAAACTACACCCGGTTCCATCCACACTTGTTATTAAAAAAATTTAAAAAAAAAAAAAAACATCACACAAGGATCAAGTTCGTGTAGTACTCTCACTTTTGCATGGCCTGCTTCTAGCTTTCTCTTTCATTACATCTTTAGAATGAGCCCTTCATGGCGGAGTGTATTATTCTGCCTGTACTTTCAAATTTTGAATGGAAGAAAAAGCAAATCCTCATAAATCGATGTATTTATTATGTATCCAGTTTGCAGCAGACGGGAATTTAGCCCGTTGTTTATTCAGAACTTTAACACCCGCAGGGTTTCCCGCGAGGGATAAGCCGTTTTGAATAAACAGATTTTGCAGTTGACTGGATGTGTAACTGACTTCATTTAAAACTACTTTATACCGACAGACTATAAATTAAAGTCTATTTAATTTAGATTTTAGACAGGTCTTAATGAAGATGTTTGTATTCATTTCTTCCTTCGACTCCGATTCAGTTCAACAATTCTCCTTATGTGTGTAATATCTAGGATTAGTCTTTAGGATAAATTACTATTTTCATGCATTTGCTAAAGAAATATTTATATAATCAGAGTAGGTGTGCGAAAATGCACGCTCTCCTGTTATTCATAAAATAAATAGGTATATAGATGTGTATATAGGTATATAGATGTGTATATAGGTATATAGATGTGTATATAGGTATATAGATGTGTATACTTTTCGCATCTGCAAAAACGATGAGAAGGAACACTACTTTGTTTCACTCAGGTTTTCTTTTAACCTCATCTCTGTTTAATGTGTCCTTTTTGTTTAAAAAAAATTTAAAAACAGTAGTGCTGTTTGGATATACTCCACTAGTTGTTTCATTTAATGTCCAGACCAATGTTCTGCGTGGTTTGTGTTGGCAGTCGATGTATATGCGTGAATTCGCGTATGTAAATGAATAAATGAAACGTACACTATAGGTCAAACTAAATTCGATTATTCAATATAAAATTTACAAGAAGTCGTAGACAATGCCACAAAATAACAGCTGTTAGAACGATTGGCTTTACAATGCTAGTGTATGGATGGTTTATTTTGCCTTTCTTTTGCAATTCTGAGTTTCTGAATAATTTAAACTCTCCCAATGTCGCTCTTAGAACGTTTCAAGGCGGTATTCATATTGAGTACGTACCCTTCTCGTCTTGAGTGTTTCCGTACAGTTTGTCTGTGGGTGTGACTATGTTCGACTGTCTGTTGCTGGCAGTATAGCATATTCTTTACGTCATTTTTCTCTTTTTGAATTGACTTAACGGTAACTGTCAATCAAACACTGTTATTCTGGGACCGAAGTTTACAGCTGGATAATTAGAATGCCAGGCAACTAACAGTTATGCATTCAAATCTGACCGCTTGTTTACTCGATTCTTTTCTGCATGAACCCTAACGCTTGGCCACGTAGTCACGAAACTGAGCACAAAACATTTAGTTCGTACTCAAAATTCGAAACAAAATTTGAACCTTTTTAGCTGAACTGAGTGGTGATAGAATCGGGAGAATTTCGGGATCGTCCTATACTGTGTCTTTCAATACTTCCAAAATTTTAATGACATCGGGAGAGGCTAAGCATGGTTTTTCATTTTGGACGTTACATTCTGAGTTCACTTTTTGTTCATAACGTCACATATGTACCTGGGGAAATTGTCCAATAAAATATGCAAAAGTTTCACAAAAAAGTCTTAATTTTAATGAAGTACATACGCTAATGAGTATTCTGTGCATTGTCAAAAGGTCTTTTTTTTTTTTATCCTGCCTAATCAGTGCTTCGTTTTCGATATGATAGAGGGTGGAATGGAATTGCAGTCTTTTGCCGTATTCAAGATTCCTATACCATCGTAAAATGCCTTACACTTAGGAACGTTTTGGACTGAGCTCAGTATTACTTGCCTTCGTCAAACGTACAATCCAATTGACAAATCCATGCAAACCTCGTCTCGCACCTGTTGAGTCTATCACGTTTCAGTGTGGCAGGACTCTCAAACCCACGACATTTTACAAAAGTGGAAATGCTTGGGTTTAAAATAACTGAAGAGCGTGTGTATGTATTTTTGTGTACATTGATATGTATATTAATTTGCATTACTTGCTGTCTTTTCGTAATGGCTATATGTTATGTATATCTGTAGTTTGTGTATACCCTTGTCCAAAATTAAGTTATACCTGTCCAATGACATTTATTAGTAAACAAAAACTAAAATGTTCTCCATGATTGTGGATTTAATATTAAGATCATTATTAATGGTAAACATGGTTTTAGTCTTGATTCTGGCCTTAGAAACTTCTATTATGGAAAATTTAAGTTAGTGACAGAGTATTTTCAGAAAATGTTAATTGCAACCTAGATGAAGTAGATGGGTATATAATCTTGTTTAGCTAAAAATCATTATTCTTGCCTTAACATCTTTAAGCAGAATCGGTCTTATTGTTGTGTTCAGTTTTTCATTTGGGTGGATTTATTTATTCAAATTATTATACACTGGAATTACAAGTTCTCAATAATATTCTTGGACAGAAACATTAAATTGGAATTATAGTGAATTCATACAATTATGTTTTTAACTATATGATAGTAATATATAAAAAGAGTGTTAACACATAATCACAATCCAGGCTATTGGTACATTAGCATGTTAGAGACTACATGCACATCAACACATTCAATATTGGAACTTTTAGTAATAACACTGTGATTCAATTGGAACTTTATATATTTGGACTTGTGATGGAACATTTAGGACCATTTGGGATTTAATTCAAAATACTGTAAGTTCTTTTTATTTTTTCACTTTATATTCAAGAGAAGTAAATTATTGTTGAATTTTGGTCTTGAATATATATATATATATATATATATATATATATACATATATATATATATATATATATATATATATATATATATATATATATATATATATATATATATATATATATATATATATATATATATATATATATATATATATATATGTGTGTGTGTGTGTGTGTGTGTGTGTGTGTGTGTGTGTGTGTGTGTGTGTGTGTTAAAATAACTGAAGAGCCTCTGTATGTAGTTGTATATACGCGATCCAGATCTTCTGATGCTGTCAACAAGACTCATTAGTTATGGTCCCAATATTTTTGTCCACTTATGTTTAGATTGAACTGGCTCCTCCCCATTCGTGTGTTGTTAGTATGTTCCAATTAAATAAATAATCGCTAAGATCTACACATGTATTTGAATTTTAACAACTATCGACATCGTTACTGTGCTTAGCTCTCTTTGGCGTGCCCAAACGAAGTGTGTGTTAAACCTTGGAAAATAGATACAAATAATTTTAGGCGTTTATTATAATGAACAAGACAAGACAACATGCGATCATCAAAGTGACAGAAGTTGTACTCTTTATTTGCCCACAAAGGTCAGAAATAATTCCTAAACACTGTTTTCTTCATGATACGTGTCTGATACGCCATAAAAGCTATCTTTTAAAGAAGTATAAATCTATACAGTTTGACGCGATGGCTGAATTTTACCAAAGAAGGACAAGCTTTAGGCACCACTATTCCCACACGTTTGTATAAAAGTGCCTGGAACATTGCGAAAGCACCAGTTTGTACATCCGTTTGATCTGTCCTTCCCTCTCTTTCCTTCAAAACCGTGGGTGGACATTTATCAAACTTGATATCACTCTTTATCCTGTGATAATTATTCGCAAGAAACGTATTATTTCTTGCTCCTCTCCCCCGTACCATGTTGTGGCTGAGATGGTTAAAAACGCCACATGTTATGTATATTTAATTTGCATTTTGTTTTAGTTGTTTTTTTTAAAATTTTTTATGATATGCAGTGGGTTATATAAATTGTATTTTAGCTGACATTGTCCGAAATCATCGACACTTTTGTAAACAACATTTTTTTTTACCTTTTTCTGACTGAAGGATACATTTTAGAATTGTTATCTAAACTGAGTCAAGGACATAATGTTACCTTGTTCTTTATTATAATTTTAGTTACAGACCTTCTAATTATAACTAAATTGTTATCCTGTCAATATTTGGAAGCTTCTAGAATGGAATTTGCCATCAAGGAATATTTTATAGAAAACGCTAATTGTGACCTAGGTCAGGTAGAGGAATATAAAATCTTGTTTGCAAGAAAATTATTTATTCCTGCAAAAACATCTGACGCGGAAGTCTGTTTTATTGTTGTGTCAGTATTTCATTTGGACTGGAATTTATTTAATCAAATTATTTATTCACTGGAAATACAAAGTGCTCATCTAAAATAATATTCTTGGAAAGAGAGATTTGGATTTATAATGAAATTCAAACAAGCATATATCTTGGATATTATTATTCTGATTCAACAAAAGACTGTTGGCACATTATTATTATTGAGGCCATCACAGGCACATCAACACTTCCAGCATTGGATTTATTTTGGAATACCACTATAATTTATTCAGAACTTTAATCATTAGGACTAATGTTAGAAATTCTATATTATTTGGGATTTAATTCGCAATACCGTACGTTACCATTTTGCATTTTCACTTTGTATTTTAGGAAAATCAATTATTTGTAGAATTTTTAACAAAATGTGTTGGATTTCGCTTTTTTCTATTACTTTGTTTAAGACCATATAATTGTAACGCACATGTTCTAATAATTAAGTTCCTGTGACATTTTTTCGGACTTTGGGTTCCGTTAACTAGGTCACGGTGCGCTTCCTGTGAAGAGGAGCATACAGTCTGAAATGATACTGTTTATAATTTAGCATTATAGAAAAAACGCAGGAATTTGACATAGCTAACCATCAAGTTGCTCCAGTTCTGACTTCCTCATAACAGTTCTAACTAAAACTGAAATGCACCGTTATTTACTAAAATAAGCCTTAGTCAGAGAAAAGCAATTAATTGTACGACTGATTCTACTTCAAATTAACAATATCGCGCATGCGCATTTATCACTTTAAAAAAAAAAAACAATATACATATCAACTTAAGTGAAATGAGGCTGGTTAAATAGATATAATCATTTTAATTTCGACCACAATTACACCACCTAATTTGAAATATCTGTATTCAACGGTTACTCAAATTACCATATGATCAGAGGTGAACCGGTTGTTTAGTGTAATTTACGTCCCACGCATGCAATCATAAATATCATCGACGCTAGACCCGAGTGTTATACTTTTGAAAAGGACATAGTTATAATAGATTCTAAAAGAAAGAAAAGCCAATAATTACAAGAGGGAATAAAGTTGCCATCTTGCAAAATATTTTCAGTACTTACTAATGAAAGTTCCATTGAAACTCTTGTAATTGAAACAGGTTGAGTTCCGTATTAATATCTTGGCTGTATTCAGTAAAACCGGCCCACAGCACTCATTGATAGAAAAGTATTATTATTTAACAACCAAGCGTTAATAGGATAATTGTACCACAAAAGGAAAAATAGATTATAGGTAACACGCGACTAAACATACTTGTCTCAATATAGTGACGCTGTCACAAAACAATCTATGCGTGCTTTTATCTTCTAACCCCATGAGAGATATCTCTTTTCTATATTCGTTTGTATTCAAATTGATTTCATCCACAAAGAAGTGGGGTTATGGTTTATATATCCTTGCCTTACACAATGATGTTATATGATGCCAAAGAACGCTAAACCAATTAACACCTCTTCGTAATGTTCTAATAATTCAACAATTCCGTTTGCTATGGAATCCGAACACAAAAAGAACCTGTAAAGATTTGCAACAGTACGAGTCCCTTTTGACAAATATAAGTCTGGTTTATTCCTGTAACCTTTCTGTTTTAATACTGTATATTCAGACTTGATACAGTTTAATAATATCGATGAATTCATTGCTCCTGATTTGTTTGTGATGCAAACAGGTGTCAGGGTGGCCACTGTTAATGCTGCAACGCAAAAGGACTAATTTTCACAAGAGTAAATCAGACAATATTCGCCATGTAGAACGATGGACTGTGTAATAATAATCTTGGTATCTTTTTGCTCTATAACCGCATGTTTAATATTTCGCTTGACGTTCATTTGAGTAATGATGAACTTAAAATGGAACATACTGTCTCGAATAGAATTGAATAAATATGGAAGTTTGTGTTTTTTTTCTTTTTTGCAATGATTTTCTACTTATTTTTTAATTGCCAGGTTTCATTCACGAGCGTCACATGCTTACGCTAAACTGATATATCTGTACAACGTTTCCCCTTTTAATCTGAAAAACTGCCTTAAGAACCAATAGTGTCTATCTTGTGACCCTATAGAAGTTTTCAAGAACAACAACAGCACAAAACCCCACTCGTTCAAAGTTCCTTCTTAATTGCCGTTTTAACATTCAGTTCTTTTCTTGTAACCTAATATTTCCTCGTTCAGTAGGTTTATGTCGTCCTTGCCAGCTATACTAGATTCGATTGTTCGGAAAGTTAGAAAACTAAGAAAGGAGAATGTTGGCTATTGAATATCATAATTCGCCTGTAAAAATGCTGTCCTCCCGTCCTGTTGACTAGCAGATGGTGTTCATGGTCGTCTGCTCGCTATAATGATAGTACAAGTGGACATAGGGGCATGTGCTATTTTTTGGCCCAGGATACGAATCTCTTTGGAAAATTTTGGCTTCACGCTCGAATACTTCCTTTTGGGCTCTTTAGTTTCTCTCTACATTGTAATTCTTTCTTATGCACAAAATTAAAGTATAAATAAAACAACGATGCAAACATATTCAGGTTCTGCAATTTCATCGAGGAAAAATAATTGTTTCGATGCTTAGTAGAAAGATTTTAGGGTTGCTATGTCTTTGAATCATTAGCATCAAATTTAAAATGTACGTCTTTGTGGGGTCGCCATCGCTCCAGGAACGAGTAATTTTAATCCTCCTAGTTGCAATGTGGCCCATAACATACGAAAATATATATCTTTTCTGACAAAAAAAGTGAAATTTCGTTGAAGCAAGATACAGTTTTATTCTTGTGGTAAGATGTTCAGTTCTATGTCATAAAGAGTGTTATGAATGTTAAATGTAGGGCAGTAATATCATGCTGTGAAGTAAACTTACAAACCAACCAAATATCAATTGTATTTCGCAACGACCCCAGCTCAGTCCGCCTGACGTCTGTTTCAATCTTATTTGAAATTTAAATCTTCATTGAAAATCCTTTTTATAACATACCTTTCGGTATCAATAAAAAATTACAAATATTTAATAATATTTCATAAGCAAACATATCGGCACGTGTTATATCGTTACAACAAAAATTAAAAGTTTTCAAACTCTTACAATCCATTGTACTTAATACTTCGGCAGATAAATCATACACCAACTGTTATTTACCTTTCTTCAGGCTCTTGCTGTAATTTCTGTAATCATTGTTATCGAATCTAGGCGTCAGATCAACATTCAAAAATATCCGATAATGCCTAACTTTGTGATTTTTAACCTTAGGTAGTTACTTTTTGTTATGCATGGCTGTGGAAAATATAATGACAAGTATACGTTGAGTCAGTTATACACAAGAAGACTCAATTATTGGCTGAACAAATGGCGTAACCTTTTGGTAAGATATATCAATGAAACGGCAGTCATTTTCATTTATCTTCACGTTTTTATAATAATAATATACATTTATGCTAAAACTGATGTAATGGTTGATCAAGAATATAACAAGGCGATTGAAAAAGGTTTCTTGGTACGTCAACAATTAGAGCCTTGTGCAAAAACGAACATCACATTCAAAGTAGATAATTGCCCGATCTTTCTGACAAAGAATCTTTGTAACCTAGATCAATGACGAAGATTATAATCACTGAAAAGACCAGAGATAACATTGGCCTATAATAGTCGATGTCATTTCTATTTAACAGTCTGTATGAACTGGGCAAATATGAGTCTCAAAAGAAAACAATATCAATATTTTAAACATTCTTTTTGTTGTCATCACTTTGATTGATATGTAATACATAATTAGGGAGCTGGGTCTGGAATGGATGAAGTGCCGATATTCATGTTAATAGCATTTAACTGACTAGAGGCCCCGAGTAGCCCAGTGGTCTAAGTCATTCGCATCTACATATCACTAACGTCTCGTCTCTATCTACGTGGGTTCGAGACTCGGCTCGACCAATGTGGGTATGTGAGAGGGCTCACAAGGTGTTTTTTCTTCCTCCACCAAACGTACTGGCCGCCATGTATAACTTAGAATGTGCGAAACAAAATGGTGTTAAATCCAGCCCCACACTCTATCTCGAAAAACAAAAAACAAACAAGTAAACAAACTGACTGACGAATCCCCAAGAGCCAGATAATCACGTCAACCCATAGTTAATAGCATTTTATTTCAAGAGGGGAGGGTGTGAAAAATTTTATCATTTCTGAACGATTACATGTTCTATATTCTGTATGTACTGAAAACATAAAAGAATTTGGATGCATTGCAATAGTCCACTATTTGCATGCAATGTTGCAAATCGGCCAAAAGGGTTAGTGCTTTGCATACCTCCTTTACTTTCTTTCAAATTTAGATCATTCGGTATTTTTCAAATGCGAGCAAGTATTTATGTACAAGTACTTGTCTTCTATAATATTTCAATACATATATACATATATATATATATATATATATATATATATATATATATATATATATATATATATATATATATATATATATATATATATGTCAAGCCGATCGGATCATCACCGTGTCCATGTTTACGTGTTGCCAAATTCAGAGCAGGAAATATAAAAACTCTGAGATTGCCAGAATATAAATCTTCAGTCCCTAAATATACCAAAGATCACAACATACTAAACAAAAACGAAAGGTGCTATTTTTAGTTTATCTATAAACATTACTTATCACCTGTACTTGAGCAGCTGCATGTGAATCCTATCATTGGTTAGATAATAGCTTCAATTTTTATGTAAACCATTCATGTATCCAATGATTTGTCTTTCTAACTTACTTACTGACTTACTGACTGACTGACTGACTTACTTACTTACTTACTTAGGAATGAGTAGAGCATAAGACCTCAGCCAGAGCTGGCCACCGTAATCTGTCTGATGCATGTCTCTCCAGATGTTCCCATGTCCACTTTTATTCCTTCATCTCTTTCTCCACTGTCCTCCTCCAAGTCTCTTTAGACCTGCCTCTCCCTCCTCGGCCACTTCTAACTTATGATTTATCGTTTTGATCATTTCCAAGATTCCGTTCCATATAGTTGGGATACTCAGAACACTGCTCTTGAAAAACCTGATCTTAGTTTTCATGCTGATGCTCCTGGTCCTTCATGTAATATTGAGTGTTACAAATGCTTGGCTGGCCTTGGAAATTCTTGCATGCATTTCTTTTGCTGCATCTCCGCTGGTTGTCACTTTGCAGTCCACATATGTAAAGCTTTCAACCTCCTCCCCATTCAACCTGACGTGTTCTATCATTATGTTGTTCATCCTCACGTGTTTCGTCTTCCTGATGCTGATATGCAGTCCAATTGTTATGTTGGCCATGTCAGCGATCTTGGTTTCCATGTAATGGTGTCTGTGTGCGAGGAGCACAATATTATCAGCAAAATCCAGATCCTCCAAAAGGCTGGTATGGGTTCAGCGGATCCCTCTTCTTTCCTGTCTGACCACACCCTTCATGGTCCAGTCAATTCCAAGTATGAACAAAAGGGGAAACAAGATGCATCCCGGCTTCACTCCAGTTCGCACCTCAAAGGCCTTAGTCAGTTAATTATTGCAGATTGTTTGTGAAGAGAACTCGCTGTGCAGCATCCTTATTATGTTTACAATTTTCTGGGGAACTCAGTAATGACTCTGTGTTTTTCGCAAGCATTCCCGATGTATGCTGTCAAAACTTCTCTCCAAGTCAATAAAATTGGCATATCAAGGTGCATTCCACTCCTGGCTTTCTTCCAAAATATGTCTCAGTGCGAATATGTGGTCTGAGCATGAGCGTCCAGGTCGAAAGTCAGTCTGTTCTTGCCGGATATACTTGTTCAATGCATCTGCCATTCTTCCGTGGATGATCTTGCTGAAGACCATGCTGGTGGGAGAAAGCAGACTGATGCCTCTCCAGTTGTTGCAGTCAGACATATTTCCTTTCTTGGGTAGTTTGAATGTGAGCTCAGTTGTCCGTGCTCCTGGAGCCGATTAGTTCTCCCATATGTCCTTGAAGATTTTTATCAACAGTCATGGTGTGCCTTTCTCATCAGCTTTTAGTATTTCTGAGGTCATTCCATTCGAAACCTGGCGCCTTGCCACTCTTCATTGCCCTGACTGATGTTTTGACTTCTTCTGTGGTTGGTGGTCTGTACAGATACCCAAGTCCTCTTCTGCTGCTGGCGTCAGTGCTACCTCAGGGGATTCTGGCCTATTAAGGAAGCTCTGAAAATGTTCTTTCCATCGTGCTATCTTGTCCACTTCATTAGGTATGATATTTCACTCCTTGTCTTTTACTGGCACATCACTGTTGTTGAATCCTCCATTTAGCATCTTAGTGATTCTGTACAGTCTTTAGGTCTTATCTTCCATCTGCATCTTCTGCCTCTTCTGCTACTCTTTCTACATAGACATTCTTGTCTGTTTGCGCCATCTTTTCTCACCTCTCTGTTAAGTTCTTTGCATCTTCCTTCCAGTTGATCTTTGATACCCTATGACCTGGTTGCGCTGTTCTTCTGCTTAATCTCTTTCCTCTCAGCTATCTTCTTCCAGGTTTCGGAATCCACTCTTCTTCCTTCTTTTTTCAAAATCCAAGAACGTTCTCCTCTGCTTCTCTAAAGACTTGATTGAATGTCTCAATGTTCATCTCCCGCTCTTCGCCAAGTGATTGGAAGGAGTGTCAGAGTTTGTGCCTGAAAGATTGCTTCATCTTTTCATCTTTCAGTATGGTGGTCTGGCAGAGTCAATCTGGTTTCCCCTCTCCTTCTTCGCATACGCATTGATTACATTAATTTTCGATGTATTTATAAATGCTGAAAATGGTCCTAAAATTAGATGACGAGTTGAAACATTGCCTTGCAAGCTTTATTATTCACCATTCGGAAATATAATTAACATTTTTCAATTTAAGTCATTAGATACTTAAAATGTGCATCGGTATACAAATTTCTCTGCGTGCTATCGTTTGCAATAGTATACATGCACTATAGAAATGCCCATTTATAAAACAATTCAATTCATATAATAAAGTCTATCCCCCACCCCAACACATAGCCCACACTCCCTTTCGGGCTAAAGAAGGTACGCAAAGAATGGGATGTAATTTTCCTCGTTGGTATCATTCCTCACCACGGATGAATCTTTTAATTGTCTTATTCTGATGAAAGAACTTAAAAGCCTGATTATCCATTCTTTGAATAATAGTTACATTTATTTCGGAAATTCGCAAAATATGTAACTGACCTGAATACAAAAATTTCTTTTCCACTCCCTTGCCGCAATTTAAGACTAGACTAGAAATTAATTATCATAATTACAGCAGCTATTTCTTCTTTCATTATATACAGATAGCATCCCTTTCACTGCGTGCAATCGAGTACCTGCACCATCCATTTATGAAGCAGTCGGGTATGTTCTAAGCCATCAAACGTCTAAAGCACATCATTCCTAAGGGATGAAATTCCTATATCCCGATAATCATCCTATGTTTTGAAAAGACTGGTCACTCTATAATCAAGTATTTTATGTTCATCTTGTTGCACGAATTATAGTATAATGTCCCTCACCTTTTCACAGGTGTTAGAGCCGAACTTAATAACCTGTACATATCGCGAGCTTCACCTGATGTAAATTCCACTGGACAATCAACATCCATCTTCAAAACAAGCTGATAGAAAGTTATAGACACTTGAGCCTACGATTAGAGTACTTTGATGTCTTTACAATGCAGTCAGAGCGTAATCAATGAGCCAACACCATATTGCATGTGCTATCAATTACCTATTTGGTCGAATAAATTGTGGAGAAAAAAAACGATATCAAAGAGCAGCGTGAATAACAAATAGAACACGTGTTTCTTTGAGTAAGGCCATGCAATGTTGAACTTGTTTGTCCTTGTTGAAGTCTGAAAGGCGTCATATAAGAAAGCGTACACAAAAGGTTTTAAACCATCCGATAAACAGATCTGGTAGCTTGTATTATGTATAAACTTTTTTCTTAACATTTGTGCTATTAATACACGCGCGCGCGCGCGCGCGTGTATATATATATATATATATATATATATATATATATATATATATATATATGGCATATATATATATGGTATATATATATATATATATATATATATATATGTATGTGTGTGTGTGTGTCTGTCTGTCTGTCTGTCTGTGTATGTGTGTATGCATGTATGTATGTTAGTAGAAGTAGGACTATAAGATTTAAGTTATATATGTCTTAAATATATACATGATAGTTACATGTTTTTCCACGATAATATTCAGAAGAAAATGAAACGTCTCTATTTCAGCTTTATCACTGGCAAGGTGGGAGTTAGAAATTTTACGTCATGAGTGACAAATGAACACTACAGACTGGTTGCAATAACACTCGGTATAAGGACCAAATAAATCGCTCGCGAGACAAAAATACTCAAGTTGAGAAAATAAAAACATATTCATACAAAACGAACACTGTGATCAACGTGCAATACGCAAAATAAGAACTAAGATAAAGCAATAAATAAGTGAAGAACCAATAATAAATTTTTATTGCCATGCGGAATAGTGCTCTTTTCTCAATTCCATGAGTTATTAGTTACAAAGCTTTGTTATTAAAAATTCAATCCCTTTTCTTCAAAAAGACACTTCTAAATGAGTAAATACATTTTTCCTTATAAAAATGGGTGGGTGGGGAACGCACAAAATCTCAGAGTGCGTATATGCTATTTACAACCTGCAAGGTTCTATTGACAGCTCTCTACATTTCGGGAAGAAATAAGAAAAAAATAAACTAAGGATTGCATAAGTATAGATAATTGAATTCCATTCAGTTGATTTTGATACTCTAAGGAAGAATTTGCAATAGTGTGTACTTTTTGAAATTAATAGCGGTATAATATAGCATATATTGCATAATTTCAACGATGCATAATGACTTTTGGTTTTGTTTGGAGAGTCAGCAGGTCCAAGACCGGTTTCTATTCGTCCAGAAGAATCGACGCTGAAATCATCATCTCATATAGTAATTGTGAACCTTGTCTGGTAGCTTTATGACACAGTTTGTCCTAGTTAAAGCATTAGAGAGAAATTAATACAAATAATAATTCATGAGACTGCCTTATTTTCGGCAAAAAAGGATAAAATTCTCGTTTACTTCACGGTAAATTGACAGAATGGTCCATTAAACTCAAAGTATGATAATATTTTATTCGAAACATTATAAAATAAAAAAAAAGAAAATCAGTCATCCATCCAGTCATTTGTGAAATGCTTTCGTGCGAAAGTACGTCTGTTGTGTTTGCATTGTGCTATCTCGACTGTTCAACCTCATACCGTATCAAAAGGCGGCTACAGCATTTACACTAGATTTGATCCATTTCATACCTAGGCGGATTGATTTTTTCGCTATTAAACCAGACAAGCCCATACAGCCATAATTTTTTTGACAGTAAAAATGGAGAAAAAAGTATGTATATATCTCGATCAGGTAAATATTAGGAGGTTCTATCGAGCATCATTGAGGTTTGATGAACAGAATCTAAATTATCCCCAAACCTGTCAAATTATCAAAAAGATTTTTTTCCGATTCTGTGAAGCGATAAACCATGTCACTGTAGGCATTTGCCTCGAGGCAGAATGCCTCCATACCACTTACTATATTGACGCGAATTCCCCGGCGTCGATGGGTATAGACCTACTTAGCTGGTGATCCGAATTATTTGCTTGTCAGTGAAGAGAAAAGCTTGAAGCCATGTCGGGACAAATTTGTTAAAACGTTTCCCCATCCGTGCAAATTATATATGATCGATTTCGCCGATTAACGCCAGATTTTATTGCTTTTCTCCCGCCTCTTTCTATTAAAATAATGAGTCATGTTTCACCATGCCCAGGCTGTTTTGGTGAAAATTACAGGTTTTCTCTGAACCTACCAACGACAGATCCAATTAAAGTTTGTTTGGTGACAGGTGTTTTATTTTCCCATAAGGTTTATTTGGGGACATGGATCGTTTAGGGACATTGGAGTGACTTTCCTATTAGATGCACCGACAGACGCATGTTATGATGGGAATCAAATTATCTCTTCCTGCCAAGTCCATATACAGAAACGCCAGTCAATAGAATCCTCTTTTGTCTCGCCCTCTCAGTATGTGTGAAGGCAGGTGACATGCATAGGTTCAAGGGTCTCTTTCAAAACTTGTCCCTTATAAGAAAACATAAAAGATAGATACTATCCATATTTAAACAATCGAAAATGTGTCTTTTTCAATAGATGACTGCAACGCTATTTTTCAGCATATGATTGGATATACATGGAGGACGGTATATTTGGTGGAGGAAAAACCTATAAAAAAAAAAAACACCAAGGAAGAACCACCGACCCACGGGAAGCTATCAGCAAGCTTTTTCACATACCCTCGTTGGCCGAGCCTGAAACGCGAACCCTCGCAGACAAAGGTGAGATGTCAGTCAGCTGTAAACGCGAGCACCTTAGATCACTCGGCCATCAGGAGCACCGCTCAACAGATATTACATCAAGCCATCAAATATTAGGGAGCATTGAAACGTCAAGAAAAACAACAAAAACGAAAACAAATGATAACGTTATAAAATACTCTCAAATTAATGAAAGCATGTTACATTTCCATCAGGTATTTATTTCTTTTAACTGGTTCAGAGGCAATTTGAAAATATTTCAACTATGTCTTAATGGAGACATTTGTTTGGTGACGAATCTGGGCACTGTGCCATCCGATAGGTGCTAGGCGTCAGTTTCCTCTCAAGTCTGACGTGATTTGGACGGGATTTGGATAACCCATGACCTCACGTGAACAGCCTGTAAACAACAAAGATTCTAATCTGCCGTAGCATTATGTGCCTGCAGATCCGGGTGTATGTTCTTTGTTCTACTGATTACTCCTATCAAACTGCACAGACCCTGATCTGCCTGCGCATATTGCGAAGGTAAATCTGGGTCTATGCAGTTTTCTGTTGGTCTCGGTTTATAATCTAGTATAGACGGTAAACATCATTGTAGTTGTGACCATCGTAACATTGAAAAACTGCTGATTGTGTCATAATCTGGTGGACTTTGAATTATTATGCACGTTCTATGTATGTAACAATTTCCAAGGGTTCATAATTGTTCTGTGTTCTCTTTGCAGTTAAATACTTTTAGAGTAACTTCATTTCAAACACTTTGATTTTATTGCTGTTATTCAAAGCTCCCACTCTGTGTATTCTCAATGCATCTGCCAGTATTTGACTGTTATTGAAATTATATGCATTAGTTAATGCAAATTTTGACTCACAGATACAAATTTCATTCATTTATTTTGTATCCGAATTTTCCGGGCATTAGAAAATTACTTTTATGTTTTTCATCTGGATTTGAATTTTTCTGATCTTTTAAGCAACTTAATATATTTGTTAAAGATTTAAATAACACAAGATGGTTGTTTCGTTGGGTTTTTTTTACACTGTTTATTCATAGCTGATCAATCTTTTAATATGATGTCTTTGTTTTTATCGAGTTACTTTCGGTAGCTATTGGGAACTCTCAAGGTGGTAATATGGAAGATAGCACCAGTAAAAGCAGTAAAAGTCTTCAGTGGTCTTTTAGGCTAGTGAACCTGTCAATGGTCAATGCATTTAGCTTTTCAACTCCCGAGTCCTGTTTTGAAGTACTTTGTAATAGAATTTAGTATATATTGTTACGTATATGTAATTTAATTACTTGTGTGTTAGTTTTTAAATTCTTTTTTATTTCATTTTTTGTTTCATTACATTTTATTGTAATGATTATTTTCACGGGATTTGATATTTTTGAAAAAATATCAGTCCGATTAGAACGTAAAAGTATGATTTAAGCACTATTTTTAGCTCACTTTGGTTCATAGATTTTGTAAACACAAAGCGAAAATGATTGGCTATACCAAATTCATTTTCGGCCCACGTGTTAGCTGAATTGTAAACAGCCTTTCTTTTTTATTTCTCCAGCGTGAGAATCTGATTCTTAGATAGGGTTATTCTTGCCTACGTGTTAAATGGTATATATTTTTTTTTACTGCGCTGTTCAAATTAGTGGTCACGTAACCCGTCACGTGAGCCACCATGTGATTTAAAATTACGGCTTAAAACAGCCAATTGGTAGTAGATTTATTCAGTCGTATCTTACACCTTGAGGGTACAAGGTGTTTCTATTGTTGATGCCGGCTTGTTCTGAAGTTCATCTATTTTTTGGAATTTAAGAATTTAAATTCTCTAGAAAACAACACAAGTGCTTTTCTTTGTGAAAATTCTGGGAAGAAGACATTCAGTGGAAATTTATTCTGGAATTCTAAACAAAACATTATAAATTGTGTTTCAACGAGGAATTGTTGCCATCAGTACAACGACCTCATCTGACGTCATCGCCTTCCATATTGGAACGTCACCGAGATTCGAACCTGGATTCAATTAGAACTGTTTAGTGATAGGACTTACATTTCTCAGTTCTATGATTAATTTTTGGGCTGTTTTCACAAACCGTAAGTCCTATTTCATATTTTTATCTTGTTTTCTAGGGAAATAAATTATTTTGCTAAAATTTACAAAGCTTGTTGACTTCACTCTTTTCTTTTGTTACATTTGTAGGAGCCTACACATGAGTATATATATATATATATATATATATATATATATATATATATATATATATATATATATATATATATATATATATATATATATATATATATATATTTGAGAGTCTGAAAGTGAAATAAAAACTCTGTTCACAGAAGCTGTCTTTCTTATTTGTACTCCAAATTATATTCTTCTACAGATCCTACGTGATGTTGCATCATTATATTTTCTGTGCTTAATGATTTTGCTCTGCATATCAACTTAAGTGCTTTGATCGTTGATTTGGTAAGGTATCCTTGCAAATTCATGCGAAGTAATTTCCCAAGCTAGTTTTGGGACTGCAGTTTTATAATGCTACTCTACCACAGTGTAATGCTATCTTCTTAAATAAAAAGAACATATTGGTCTTTTTATTTATATTTCATGACAAGTTGCGAGAACCTGTTCTGATTTTTACTCACTTCAGATGCAAAAAGAGATTACCCCTTGTGAGTGCTATTTTTATATCAATCCTTGTTTTAATATACTATTATAAGTTCTCTTCATTTATATGTATGCAAGAGCCATTTTTTTTTGCAGGAAAACTCGGTAACTCTCCTTCTAGATCTGTACTTATTGCACATAACTGCAACTATTCTTTTATATATATATATATATATATATATATATATCAGCAGGCAGGCAGGCAGGCAGGCGGTGCAGGCAGCAGCAGGAGGCAGCAGCAGGCAGCAGCAGCAGCAGGCGTGTGTGTGTGTGTGTGTGTGTGTGTGTGTGTGTGTGTGTGTGTGTGTGTGTGTGTGTGTGTGTGTGTGTGTGTGTGTGTGTGTGGAAACGTTTACATTTACCTTTGCATAATTTTTTGTGAAAACGAAGGGTGTTGTATATACATTTTCACTATTCTATGTATCTAATATAGGCTGTAAATTGAAAACAAGACGACTATTGCACCTGATAACATTATATACTTTTTTTGTAATTTGAAGTACTTAAATCACTCTGTTCATGTATTTGTTTGTATCCTTACGGCTTATAAATGCTTGGTAAAGGCACGATTCAGTTTCATTTGACATGGATTGAAACACGCTTTACTGCTAAACACTTAGAATATTAACACATTTTGTCCCCGTAAAACATGTACCTTATTTTCTTTGGACACTATACTACTTCCCAAGACATGTACTACTTTGGATACTTGTTCCCGTTATTCTAGCGAAGAAGTACTTCGGGGTAACAGCTCTTTCTTCTATATTGGTGTTACAGTATATACTCCAGAACACCCCCAGTCATATTTCATTTGTAGTAATGCTAAAGAAAATTTCATTTGGGGCACCACATAAATTACACTATGTTTCTCTTTTAACTGCTTTGTTGTGTAATCTTGTCATAGTACGTTATGTTTTTATACTGCTATACAACATCTTTTTTCAATAGATTTATCTTTCTTTAGCGGCTGCTGTTTGGGTCCCTGACTTCTTTTGATTGTAACAAACCACACACTATGACATACATACATACATACATACATACATACATACATACACACACACACACACATACACACATACACATATATACAACCTTAGATCTTTTCAATAGAAGGTGATAATATGTCATCCTTATAAAATGTGAACTATCTTCAGCCCACAATAGACATTGGACATAAAAGAACGGTTCGTGTTTCACGTAATTGACTGATCTAGGAATGACTTATGGTCCTGTCATATTAACCTTTGTAGCCGTAGGTTTGTTCCCCTTGTTAGCGGTTGAAAACTTAAATTGGACACAAGAGTGTCAAGTCTTCTCGTATAGTTCTGACAATGCTTCCATACGCCCAGCAAAGGCGATGTGTTGGCTATTCTTCCATCGACGAGAGTTATTACTGTTACGTGTAGGCTCTTACATAAATAACAAGAGAAAAGAGTGAAGCCAACAAGCTTTGTAAATTTTAACAAAATAATTTATTTCCCTAGAAAACAATGTAAAAATTGGAAAATAGGACTCACGGTTTGTGAATATAATCCAAAATTTAATCCTAAGATTGAAAAAATATAAGTCCTGTCACTAAACAGTTCTAATTGAATCTGGGTTCGAATCTTGATGAAATTCCAATATGGAGGCGATAACGTCAGATGATGTCTGTACTGATGGTAACAGATCCTCAATTGAATCACAGTTTATAATGTTTCCGTTAAACTCCAGAATAGATTTCCACTGAATTTCTTTCTCTCAGAACTTTTATAAAAAAAATGTACACTTGTTTAGTTTTCTAGAGAATAAATTATTAAATTCCCCAAAATAGATGAACTTCAAAAACAAACAATTTGGCAATAACAATAGAAACACCTTGTTCCTTCAAGGTGTAGACATACGACTGCCGAAATTTCAATCCCGCGTGATGGGTCATGTGATCTCTTAACATTGAACAGCATAATAAAAAAAAAATGTCATTTATCACGTATGCAAGAATACCCCGATCTAAGAATCAAATTCTCACACTGAAAATAAAAAAAAGAAAAGCTGTTACAATTCAGCAAACACACGGCCCGAAATGACCTTGGCAATAGCCAATCGTCTTCACTCGATCTTTTACAAAATCTATGAACCAGAGTGAGCTAAAAAATAGTGCTAATGTAATACCTTTTACGATCTATTCAAACTGAATTTACTGGAAAAAATATTGAATCCCGTGAAAATAATCATTACAATAAAATGTAATGAAACAAAATTAAAACAAAAAAGAATTTTAAAACTAACACACAAGCAATTTAATAATACGGAAGTGGGAATGTATATGCCAATTTCGTTTATACTACAAGAATTCAGTAATTTTGTTTTATGACCATGAAACCTTTGGTCTTTCTGCAACAGAGAATGCGAATCGCACATGCAGCAGTAAATTAAATTTAAAGAACTTTGACGATAAACATTTGTAGAACTTTGACAATATAATTTGTAAAATTTTTCAAGCAAAATTGGCTATTAGTGTGATTAAAAAAAGCGTTGATCTAATGAATATTCTTATAAACAATGACACTATTGTCAGTTTATTTTGTTGTTTCCTATATAAATTTGAAGAGATTTACATGGTATGTCATGTTTTCCCACCTCTTGTAAGCCTAAATATGCAAAGAAAATTTAAATTCCTATAATAAAATTTAATGATGAAAAAGGAAAGAAAAAGAAACAAAATAATCGGATATACCCGAACAAACTATTCAGGGAATATGAACGAATCACTGTAAAAAATGGTAATAGGGTTCAAGCCGATGTTTTGGGAGTCTGACATGCAGACCACAAATCATCACAGCAGGCGAATACTATTTATAGAATTTGCAATTTCATATTGCGAATGCAAACACAAAGAAGTAGTTCTTTAACAGTAACACATACAGAAATAATATCGATAGAATACTTAACAGCTGCGAAGAAATTCGTGATCTTTCTAACAGCTGCATAATAGTTTTTGTGTTTTGGAGTTCAGTTCTAAATTCGTGTCCAAGCTGGAAAAGTTGGGTTAAAGAATATGCTTCTGCTGACCTTTTTATTTTCCTACTGGAACATAAGATAAATGGGTATTATTTTCTACATATTTACATAATGCAAGCTAACACTCATAAAGTCATACCTCAAAAAATTAGCAACAGTTGAGAAGCTAAAAATAACATAAGAAGTGTTTCCCTTTTGTTTTATTGGAAAACGAAATGCTATTTACAATATCAGATTACTGTTGAACGAGGAATATTTTCGACAATTTTGCGAATAATTTCGTACGAAAGTTCCATTACTATTTTTAGTTAACCATTCATGCTCACAAGGGTCAAATAATATTGCTTTTATAG
>JAECUM010013928.1:0-92381 GCA_016617855.1 Megalonaias nervosa
ATATATATATATATATATTGACCTTTCGATTGTATAATTATTTCCCTTCATTGTTTGCATTTTGCCGGCCTTTGCTCATTAAGCATTCTAAAATCATCGATTGTATGATCTCCCTTTCTTGATGTTCTTATTTGCCCAAGCGTATTTTGAGGAAACATAAATCACTGTCAAAATGTATCTGTTTATATTCCTGTATTTTTCTTACGCTTGCATACTAGCAATATCTTTTGGAATTGCTCACCTGCGTGATTAACATAGAACCTTCTGTATCTTGCTTGATTGTGCAATATTTTGCTCGAATGTTCAATCAATCAATCTATCAATTCAGAGTACTCCGTCTTCTTGTTTTGATTGATGTGTACGCACAATTGATTGATATTTGTGTAAAAACTGTGGTTGTAGAATCGTAGGATAGATGTCTTGAAAAAAGTTCTTCAATCATTTGTTTTAAAGTATTGTTGAATTTTAAATGATCTTAAGTGTAATCAATTCTATTAATTTAAAAAACTAGTCACACGTTTTAGACTTTAGCAGTAAACCAACTATGAGCGTATATCAAAGAATTATCATATGTTTTCAGGTTGAGATGGTGTACAATTGTCGTCTATATTAGTAGTCCCTATAACTAATATAGATTAGATCAGACATATTAATCTTCTCATTGTATATACATCAGCATATGTTTTACGAAAGCACGAAAATTGCTCTTAGTTAAATGAGCATGACGTTGACATTTCTAGCTCTATTGGTATGAGGAAATTATTTAAACAATTATAAAATCTAATCAAGAATTTGTATGGGGTTTTTTTATTTGACACAAACATATATGAGATTCTTTTTCTCTACCGTCTTCATCTACCATCTTCAAGACAATTTAGGTTTCGAGAGCTGTATTTCGTGAAGAAAGAAAAACATACATTTTCGCTCTAAAAGTACATCTGAGCTAATTTGTATTGACATGTTTCCGTGTTGGCATGATGAAATATTGAGGTAAATATACTTCGATAGATGAAGTCTTCAATTGTACTGCTTCCACGATAACAGCCGCGTTCTATTAGGATAGTGATAATTAGCTCATTTTCATTTTTCAGAACCGTAATTAAAGTCCACTATTGAAGACAGTTTTCACATCGTGATAAAAGGAAAGGAAATGTGTATACTGTCAACATTAATAATTGTTGTTTAATTCCTGATGTATAAAGTACTGAATACCGGTCGCGACACTGTCTCATGTGATAATAGTTTGGTGACAATAATTAAGTCTTGAGTGTCCACTGCTGGTAAGTGTGAGTTATCACTTAGATGTCAAGATTAAAGATTAAATGCGGATATTTGGTTATAAGAGCCTTAGGGACGAGGAAATAAAATCGCAGATTTTACACATTTATTTTTGCGTTTTGTTATGATTTGTGGTGTCAGGCGCCAAGCTTGCTAAACTCAAAATATAATGTTGAAATAAAGTAAACTGGTTTTCAGTTAAGTTTGGAAAACGAAATGAAATCAATGCAAAGTGTTGATTAACCATGAATCATACAGTGTAAAAAGTGTGTAGGATAAGGTGTTGCGTTTTTTAAACTTATTTTGTATCGTGGTGGGTAGGTTGTTAATTTTTGAAAATGAAAATAAGGTGTTTGTGGGTATTTACCTGTGGCTCAATGTGGAACCTTGGAAAGGAGATTTGGCAGTAACTTTGTGTTTATGTTTGTAATTGATTTTAGTTTTGTCTACTAGAGGGTGTGCATTGAAGTTTATGTTATGAAAATGTGTTTTGTGCATATTTTTGTCAATCAGAAAATATGTTTTGTGGCCTACATGGTAGACTGGCTTATTGTCAAACGCATATCTTGTATAAATATAGAATAAAGAATAAATGTGACTCAATACATCGGCCGAAGGTGATACATATATATATATATATATATATATATATATATATATATATATATATATATATATATATATATATATATACCTTGCTCAACGGTGGTTTTAAGAAATAAATATGCAAATGAAATGAAGATCATTTTCTGTTTTTCGGAGAGGTCGGTTTCGTTTAACTTGTTTCTTGCGTCGAATCTATTAGTATATAAGATAAAGGAAAGATAACCTTTTTTAATTTTTATAAATCTATCCAAACAGACTGGAGAGTTTTCCGACATGACTAAGAAATTTACCTTTAAAGTAAGGCTTAAGCATAGAAATCCATCCATCCTTTGCTTGGATAATTCCATACCAGGGAACCGTCGATATAAAGTACTCACTAGTGATGTTCTTGTAACTGCGGCCTATGCAGTCGGTGGACCGACCACACTCCTCAAGGCAAGCAAACTTGGACCTTGCATGGAACGTACTGCTGTATTCAGGTAATATGATAAAACCTCTGAATATTCTGAAGACACTGTCAGAAATGTTCTTTGAGACGAATATGTTAGACGTCATCATCAGCATGGAAAGTAAGATTTTATCAGTTATATCCAAACTTTGTCACAATGGATTTTAATTTTGCATTAAACTTGGCTGTGGGTTTTTCTAACTGCACTAAGAGCATCCAGATTTCAATAATTATGGATAATAGCGCGTTAGAATATGAACCTGGTCTGATGATCGGCCGATCTGCCGCTTTCCATTTCCACTGAAAAGCAATGACCTTACCCGTTTTCAATAGAAATAAACATGACTAATGGATTTTATGACGATAGATATTGTCATCAACAGCAAACACTCACTCAACTAATACTAATTTCAACACACTGATTTTGTTGAAGCAAGCAGTTTGGAAGATATTTAGTTTAACTTTGCGTCAAATACGTGATGTCTATTAAGAATCAGAATTAAAATAATAGGAAATGATCAATAGCATACAGTTTTGGACAATAACATCGTTCAAATTAAATAACCTTTCCAACTTAATAGAGCTATACCAGAATAAAAATCACATGATTTATCACATGATTTGATATTCGTATTAGACACTTTACTTGGATGTTTCACTCTGTTGAAAAGTGTTAGTTCTAAATCAATATTTTTCTCTGCGACCAATTAGGAGCTCAAATAATTTCAATTTTGTGAGATTTTAAACCATGTCAACTGCTTTCTGAATGTTTTATGTTCTTATTTGCGTTCTGAATTTGTTATAAAAGTGATATTAAGGTTGTAAAATGCCATTAAAAGCTGAGATAGAATATAAAGAATAATTTGTAAGCACATAACATACATAATAAAGAATCTATAAATTATTATTTACTATCGGTACTATGCATCCTATTAAAATCACACATGCTAGTCCTATGGTTAGATTTCCAAACTTTTAACATTATCAATATTGCCAGCTAGCTAGTTCTTTATCATTTCTTAATAAACCATTTAATCTGGCTAATTTCGACCCGATTATCTATTTATCAATCCATCTTTCCTTCCATCCATCCATCCGTCCGTCCATCCGTTTGTCTGTCTTATCTATCTATCCATCTATCTATCTATCTGTCTGTATATATATATATATATATATATATATATATATATATATATATATATATATATATATATATATATATATATATATATGCGTGTATTTCGTTTTCAGTCTTCTACATTGTAAGACAGTTAAACTAATTATCAACCGGTGATAGTAGCTATCATATAAGATTAGAATCGTCTATTAATGAATGTCACGGTCTATAGACTTTTACAAAATTAAAACATGTTAACTTAATAATTATATAAGAAAGTAAATTAGCTTTTTCATACTGATATTTTCTACCTTACTATGACGGAGAGGTCTAACGAAGGTGAATGTGGTTTTATATTAACTGTTAGGCATGCACTAAATGCAGCATAATGATAATTTTGACAAAAATGTCAGTTAGTTGATGAGGTTTATTTCCACTGTTCAGAGCAAAGAGAATCCCCTGGGACTCGGTGATATTCAAATATATAATGCTCAGATAATTTAATAGTCGCATTTGATGCGAGATACTATTTCTGTAAATGTCAAATGGAATATGCTTGCGAGATCACATCGCTTACTGATTTCAGTATAAATTCACCAGAAGTGTTTGCTCTGAAAACATGACTACTTTTTCTAGGGATTTATTTCTCACTGACTTGCATTTAGTCATCTAATTGGGAGGGGAGTGTTTATTTTAAGTATATTTATTGATTTTGGCATAATTCACCAGATATTTTTGCTCTGAAAACATTGTTACTTTGTTGAGAAATTTATTTTTGGCTGACTTTCATTTAGTCATTTCATTGGGTCTTTTTTGTTTGTTTATTATAATTTATTGAATTTTTGTGATTGACAGGAACATTAAATCCTGATTGATATAAAAATACATATATTTATTGTGTTTACAATTACATTTAGTGCAGTTGTGTTGTGTATGGTGGCAAGTTCTAGCAAGAACGTACCACTTACCCACTTAAGAAAGCATCTTTATTATTTCATATTCCGGGAAAACGTAAGGTGACATAACCTATTTCTTTATGCTGACTTTGTTAACATGATAAATTGACCAAATGTGGTGGTAATGCCTACTGACACCATCCGTCCTAACCAATTACAATCCCACCTAAGTTATCATAATGTTGAAAATATGTCGATATAATATAAATGTCGCACTAAAACTGCTTTTCAAAGTAAACGACAGAACCGATGTTTTATTCAAAATAGAAATAATTTCAGCTGTTACCGATCATTTTCTTTTGTCAGGTGGTGCAGATAGATGTTTTAGTCCATTAGTTGTATTTGCAAAGTTTTAGTTTCGTACTTGTAAGAACTGTTTGATAATCTTTAATATTAATATATTAAAAAGTGACTAACAAACGAAAATGTTTTTATGTTCTTTTGCAACTGTATGAGTAAACATGCTGCAAAATATGCATCACCATTCTAGTAATATGGTCAACATTATAATATCCGCAAGCAATACTAGCCATATAATCCGGAGGGCCGAGAGGCAGAACAGAACAAAGATGAATGTGGCTAAAAACATAATGCAGAAATAATTTGCTCAAGAGCATGTTTTTTGACCACACTTTGTGCTTGGCTTGCACTAACAGCAATAAAGAAACTTTTAGATTCTGGGCTCTAAAGGTCTGAGGTCATATTCAAAGTAGTACAGTATGCTTAGGTCAAGACTGCCATTTTATGTCCGTATTCCACATAATCTAACTCCAGAATACTAGCATATAGTAAATAAGAGTCATCTAGAAAAGACATTTCCACCACACATGCAGGTCCAGTTCTTACGTAAACAAGAGTCGTCTAGAAATTGAATATCCATCACACATCCACACATACACTGCTTATATAAACAAGAATCAAGAAATGACATATCCACACGACCCACCACCTTCACACACACGTCCTCTGCTTTTGTAAGCAAGAGTCAACTAGAAATGACATATCCTAGTCACCCCCACAATCACATACAGTCATCCCCTGCTTATGTAAACAAGCGTCGTCTAGAAATGAGATATCCACAAAGCACACACACATACATTCGTCCCCTGCTTATGTAAACAAGTCATCTAAAAATGAGATATCCACAAAGTACACACACACACACACACACACACACACACACACACTCTCTCATCCCCTGCTTATGTAGAATCATCTAGAATGACGTATCCACAAAGCACACACTCATACACTCATTCCCTGCATATTTAAGCTAGAGCCATCTAGAATGACATATCCACAAAGCACACACACATAAACTCATTCGCTACTTATGTAAAAAAAAAAAAGTCACCAAGCTCAGATACACATCCACTCATCCCCTGCTCATGTAAACAAGAGTAGCCAAGCTCAGACACACATACATTCATTACCTGTTTATGCAAACAAGAGTAACCAAGCTCAGACACACATACATTCATTACATTCATTACCTGTTTATGCAAACAAGAGTAACCAAGCTCAGACACACATACATTCATTACCTGTTTATGCAAACAAGAGTAACCAAGCTCAGACACACATACATTCATTACCTGTTTATGCAAACAAGAGTAACCAAGCTCAGACACACATACATTCATTACCTGTTTATGCAAACATCTGTTCAAGAAGAGCATCAAAAAGGGTATTTTACAAAGAGTTGTCATGGCAGCGGTGTTGTATATCGGATCAGTACCAGTTTCGTTTAATATCATCCACATATCAAACGCCCATTTAGTGAATCCCCATGTCAATATGGCCATCTGTTCATGACGTGTTGCAATCACAAGCTTTTAAAGATGGCCTTCTTGATGTCTATATTGGATGTTTGAATGTAACCATTTACATTGTAGGGCCAACTAGACCTGAGGATAAAACTGCATAAGCTAAGTTTCTTGCACTTTCCTTGAAAAGGTTTAAGAGAAGTAGCAATAACAATTGTTCTAACAGATGGATGGAAGGTTTACCATAAGTTATTCTGGTCTGTAACCAATACAGATAATTAAAATCAAGTCCTATCATATTTTGTAAGAGATGTTCATAATAAAGATCTTCCAAAAGCTGATTATTTACAGGTAGATATAAAATTTTAAATGTGGTGTAAATATTAAAAAGGCAAGTACTAGGAGTTGATGTATTTTGCCTTTTATTCAAAGTAGCGATTGTAATGATGTGGACGAATGTGATATGTGATAATGATGATGATAATGATGATGATGACGATGATGGAGTTCAAGTAAATTTGTAAAGACTGACACTGCTGGCTAGACTAAAATCATTGAGAAATAATCAATGTAGGACAACAATGAAGAATATGGGTATTATTTTAAATATTTGTCAAACATGAAGACAAATGTGACTGGTGCCTACTTGCAAGTTTATCTGAAAAGGCGCTGGACCTATTTAACATTTAGAAATCTGACCACATCACATGCTTTTTATGCATGAATTAATGTATATTGTTTCTATCATTAAGTATGATTCGCATTATGTTCATTTATTTGCAGATTCATTTGAATTGGTGTACCTCAAAAGTTGCATACCAAACTTATTCTTACATATTGCAAGAATTGTGTTACTGAAAATACTATACCATTAATGGAAAAGGAACAGTAATAGCTAGATTTTCTAGATGACCATTGTGGCATCATATTGATGGACAAATAAGCAAAATTTTCATTCAGAACAAGTAACATTTTGCTGCATGTCATTTTTGTGAAAACTGCATGTCGATACAGTCATTTATTCAGGAAATGCATCCATAAATATGTTTTATGGGTGGCAAACAATGTAACCTCTAAGCAGACATCTGATCGACACCATTTTCATATAGGGCCAATGGAGTTACTCTGTGGAAAGTAAAGCGGTTAAATCCTGCTATAACTCTTTTTAAAGATGATGCAAAATGTTTAAGTCCAATTAAGAAACTTTAACAGTCCAAGTTAAAGAGGTTTTCATCACTAACAAGCTGCCTTTTAAAGTTGTTTCAAATCTAATGACATGATGTGGAATTAATGTGCCATTATTAAACAAGGTGGATAGGTCTGACAGTCAAAGTAATTTGCAAATGATACAGAATGATGAAAGTCAAACTCGCCTGAAATCTCATTAACATGAATCAAACCAAATTTGATATTCAGTGATAATTTGGACAGGTATTATTCAGAAATGAAAGGAAATATGTCAAAACCTAGGCGTTATAACTCACCTAAACACAGATATAGAATGATGATAATAAAATTCCCGTCAATATCAAGCTCTATACTATTATGTTGTGTTTAAAATTCAATAATGAAAACGAATTGTATGGAAATGAACATCCATGGGTTCTGCAACCTGTTATTGACTATCAAAAGTCAACTAGAGCTTCTTTTGTTTTAAGCTGCCTCGAACGTTTGGTGCAAACCCAATAACAAGAGACCCAAGTTAGCTTGAGATCACTCGCAAAGCTAACATCTGCTGAATAGTCAACTTCATGAGCATTTGGTATAGAAATCGGGGCAAGTAGAATGACTTCAACTGAAATGTACAAAGTGCTAACAAACAATTATTTCATTGTTTCCCTATTGTTTGTATCTTCAAATTCGGTTAAGCTTTTTTGATAAAACTTTGTAAATTTGTGTTTATGTATATTACCAGCAATCATATTTGATGGCAGAATGGCATCATTTATATAGATCTAAAAGGTGTGAAAGTTAGAATACAATCTATAAGAAAATTTTAAGTTTACTTAAGTGGTTATTGAGAAGTTATCAAAGGAATTTTCATGTTTATAACAAGGGCCATATTTGATGGCATAGTAACATTATTTGTAAAATAAAATTAAAAGAACTTACTGCCAGACTACTTCTTTATAATTTGGTCTAATATGAATTAGTGGTCTTTCAGACAAAGACATTAAAGGATTTTCAACTTTTAGTAATGGTGGCCATGACTCGGATGACAATCAATATGTTGTTATAAAGCTAATGTTAAAATGTTTTCATTCAAGATCGGTAAAATTCTCTTTGATGGTTTTGGAGTAGTCATTTAAAGTTATTTTCATATTTAGTAATAGTGGCCATATTTGAAGTTGAATCAACACTATGCATATCACACTGAAACATCTTGCCATGATGCTTTGTTTTATCACATTATATTAGCAGTTTTTGATAATAATAAGTCCTTAAAACAAGAATGGTTTCCATCTAGTTTGGTCCCACTTTTGGAGTGTAATTTTCTGAGGCATTGTTTGAAGTATTTTGTATTTTAAAGGTAGGCATATTAGATGCCAAATCAGCAGCTTTGTTTAGAATTGAACAGTCTTTATGCCAGAATGCATTCTTTCAATTTTCGCCATGATCTATTCAGCGGTTTTGGAGAAGGTGCTTAAAGATTTTTTCTATATTTAGTAATGGCAGCCGCAATTGCTGGTGGATCATCATCATGTGTACAAAACTGAATGGAATTCATGCCAGGATACTTTCTTCATGGCTTTGCAAAATGTATTTTTAAAAAAAAAAAATCAGCTTGCTCATGGCAGACTAACGGGAAAATTAGACATGCTTTGACAGATTTGATCTTGCTCTAATACTGATATATGACAATATAATATCAACTTCAAGTATACAAGTTTATTCTCTTAAGTTTGACCTAACGCTCTACCAAATGGAGATGTGGTAAACAGCTGGTTAGGTACAGCTATCAACAATGTGACCAGACTATTTTCCTGTTCATATTCATACACAGCACTTTCAATACAGACCTAATGAACATCAGTCAAGTTAAAGATTTTCTCTTTGCAGGATTGTTGGACATATCTGATAGTAAATTGGCTTCAATAAATTTCATAGGTCTTCAAGCCTGTATGTTTTCTTACTAATATGATCTGAACTGGAAACAAAAAAAAAACACAAACTCCGATAATTCTCTGCAACTAGTTTCGCACATACTGTGCGTTTCTTCAGGCGCAAAATGTTTTGAAAAAAGGATTACGTCTTTATGTTGTATAATAACAATTACGTCATTGACGTAATGTCATAATCATAACAATTATATATATATATATATATATATATATATATATATATATATATATATATATATATATATATATATATATATATATATGACAGGATCGCAAAGATACACTAGTCTCTAATGTAAACTGAATCAGTCAAATAATAAAATAGAGACAAACATTTTAATACAAATAATCACTCTCTATTCGATTTTTCTTTCATGCCAATAGATATTGTGCATGAAGACATGAATAGACTGATAAAGAAAAGTTTTTGGATTCATAAATCAGATATTTTGTATCCTAATTGCCATAATAGCAAGGCGCTATATAAAAGTGTATAAAATGTTAATAAAAAACTAATATGTTGTATATCCTTTATAAAAATATAATTGTATGTGTGACTGTTTGTCTCTGTTTCAGTCTTTTACTGTATCAAATGTGATTAAATTCTGTTCTAAGGTTTATCTTTCTTACAATAAAAGTACCCATATTTCTATTTTATCATAAACCTGGCCATCAAATGCATAAACGTGAAAGGGCTTTATGCCAGGATGATTGTGCCATGTTTGAGTGAAACTGATCTGCAGTAATTGAGAAGTTAAAACTAACAGATTTTAAGGACAATGGATGGTGCATGCCAGAAGAAGGGTTATATCATAAGCTAACTTGGCCATATGGCCAGTGAATAAGGGTCGAATGATATTATCTTTTCATGCACAAGGATTTGACGGTCATTAAAAATAGAACAAAACCCAAAATATTTGTTTTCAGTCTTTTGTGGTAAAGAAGAGGTGGCTAGCCAACTCTAATAATTTTGTGAATAAAACAGAATTTGTATAATGTTAGTGACTTATTCATACGATGCTGTCATTAAAAGAGAGCGAAATCAAGGTAATTCTATAGGGAGGTTGGTTATGGGAGGAGTAAGACTCTTCCAAGAGAGTTAAAACAAGCTCCATCAAATGACTAAAGGACCAAGACATTTATGCTTTCATGGGACATAAATGATGAACAATTAAAATATAATGTCTGGACTCCCATTTAATGACAGATGTCGATCTCTATCCGAATGGTTTGTTATTGGAGTTTCCAAAAATATCATCTATATATATATCATCAATGCTGCTGATAAAAATCTTATATTGAACACTGCTTGTTTGAAAATGGGGTATCGTTCTTTTGTGGATGTCGCTGAAATGTTATCTGCTTTTCAGTTAAAATTGCCTTTTGGTCTGACTCTCATATTTGCTGCATGTGTAGCAGGTGAGCAGCAACATCAATTTTATAAGTAGAGGATATTATTGGATACACCAATAATACACTCTACAATTCAGATAGAAAGTGACATCTATCTTTATATGAGAATTGGTGAGTTGAGGACCCAGCCTTAGTTATGACCTTATGAGATTCTAGAAAGCATATTTGTGTAACGTTTTGGGAATTTTCTATTATGTTGTCCCAGCAAAGGTTATTGTCAAGTGGGGATGTATACAAGGAGGAAGTAAATAAATCTTTGTTCCTATCTTAATATCAGCCTTTAAGTTATATTCTGTTATAATTTATTTACAGTATTGGAATTAAAAAGAGCTCATTGGACCAAAACACTATTTTGGATTATAGGTAATTCATTTATAGACATTCTCTGGATGCTATAATTGTAATATGTCAAGACTGTTGGCACATCACCACATTGAATGATTTTGGTACATCATCATATTTAAGATCTGTAATTTCTTTAGGACATTCTGTACTTTTGGACCTGTGGTAGAACCTTCATGATTATTTGGATTTAATGCAAATCACTGAAAATTTCCTTTAAATTTTCATTTTTGCACTCAGAGGGAAATAAATTATTTCTTGAATTTTACTACACATGTTGATTTTGCGTTTTTGTTACTTAGTTTAATAGTTGCAACAGTGTTCATCTTTGCACTGGAACATACTTTTGTTTAAGCTTTCCCAAATATCTTTTTAAATGTTCTCGACATATAAAATAACTCTTCCGCATCTACATTACTGTCAGGGAGTGTCAAACATGCAGGTCTGAAAAACGATCTGCAACTGCAAATTGCTGACTGTGCACTGCAAAGAAACTGCAGAAACCTACTTCAAATCTTGTGCCATCATCTGTTGAAAACTGTTTAAACATGCTAGTTACATTTGGGATTGAATTCCACATTTCAATATTGTCTTGATGGTGTTTGCAGTATGTGCATGGAATAACATGCTTACCTTTGCTGCTGTGCTTCACAATGTCAAACAGGATTTCTGAAATGAAGTTTTGCTTGTTTTCCTGAGAGCGCATCCTCTCTGAACCACTCCTTCATTTCAACATTTTGTACAAAAAATTAATCACACTTGTACACTATTCCAACTACAGAAATAATCTCTGTGTTTTATATATGGAGTAAAGTCTGATTTCAAACAAAGATTGCCAGTGATCATGAATTTGCAAATAATCTTTAATAATGATGCCTTAAACATTCTCATTCAAGGCAATAATGTGTAATAACTTTTGTTCCTCAACATACATATTAAATTACCTAACATCAATTCGAAATGAGTTCCATTCAGAATTCTTTATATATGTCATGCCAATTAACCTAATTAGCTCCCCTCATAGCAGTGCTAAAAGGATTCAATACTTAGCTATTGTTAGCCAGTTAAGTAATCTGTGAAATGGTTTTTGTATATTTCAGACTGCCTTACTAATGGTAGATCTAGCCTGGAGACAACAAGAGTGGGGCTGGCACCCAACGCCATCTTTAATCCCTTTAAAAATTAGAGCAAAACAACTAAAACATTTCTTTGAGTAACCTGTATTAACATTTAGAGGACTGAACATATGCCCTGGAAATTCTTAAATTGAAAATTAATTGAGTTATTGTGTTGAAATGACAGTGGCTGGTTCTGACAATCATAGTCTATGACTCTCCTTAACAGTTATCAAGGACACTGACAATCTAGGCAAGGTTACATCAACATAAAAAGCTGCGCATCAAATTTAGTTAAAGTACAATGATAATTACCAAATTTATTGTGCAGAAAAAAAGTCAGATGGATTGACAGAATGGTGGGACCTAATTTAACACTCCCCATTTACAGCATTAAGCAGGTCCCTACCCCCAAAAGTGACCCTTTCTCATCTAATCCACTGCCTCTTCGGAACATACTTTCTGGCCCCAATGGTATTAGAATATAGATGTTTTATTGAAAAAGAAACCTTTAATAAACAATTGTACAAAACATCATTCAAACATTACACTGCTATATGGTAAAAGTAACTAAAACAGTTTAATACAATTAGACAAAAACATCAACAAACTACAATTGGGTGTTCAAAGCCTACAAGATCCAACCTCTAAAAATTCACTTCAGTCTGTAAAACATAGATACTTTACATTTTTAAGTAACATATAATAAAATAATTTTGCTGGCCCAAAACATATTAAACTACTCCAGTTTATCTATGAAGAGATGAGGAAAAGATTCTGGCAAATCTTTTGGCCTCTTCAATAACATGTATTTTGTAGTATATAAAAAAACAATTACTACATCAACTGGCTCAAACTCTTTATATCATGCTAATTGTATCTATTTTATTATAGTCTGATAAGGAAAAGGAATAATCTATACACGTAGTCTGCTACTCACAACTGATGTTATCAAAGATCTTTACATTTTTTACCTATTTACTAAAATGGCATAGGAAATATGGTTTCCAGATCTAGTAGTTGTTATTTAGGATTTCACATGATAGCCAGAATAAATAGTAGAGGAAGAACCCTCGAAAGCCCTGATAAGAAGTCCTGACCCACAGGATGCTAGTGTCAAGCTTTCTCACACACTCATATTGGCCAACTATGGGCATAAGATTGGTAACATGAAATATTGACAATGGAACACTGACAATGGATAATGGGCACAGGGCCCTACCATAGTCTCACTTGGCCTTACAGACAGCTAAGATAAAAACTCATCAACTTATGTGTGGAGCTCACTTATAAAACTTGTTTGAGATCTTGATGAGAACAGACAATATGCTACATTCTGAGCAAAATCAGATCAGAATATAGCCTCCTGGGTGATACACAAGACACCATTGACAAATGGATCACAAAGTACTGAGGCAAATAGGTTGTGGCATCTGAAAACAAACAAGGTCCAAATACATACAGAAAATATGGTAATATACACAATGATAAACAATTCCAGATCAATAACAAACAAATATCACCACCATCATTTCAGGTATATACTTTTTTAAAAAAATGCCAAATACTAAGAAACTCCACTCTAATGGACTTTGTTATAACACAGTTTAAGAAACTACATGTAAATCATGGCTACCAATATTAAAAATCCCTCTTTACATGGAAGCTAGTGTTTGCCAAAATCACCAAATTTTCTAAAATTGTTCCGCTGGTAATTTATTTCAATAAATACAGAATATTTGGTATCTGCAAATGTATGGACTATTGCTGTTGTCAGAAGATATTTGCCTTAAAGTTGTTGACATCTGCTTTTATAACATATTTCAAGGTCATGTGAATGATGCAGAGGCCTCAATTTCTTAACAAATCAACATGATGGAATGCATAATTTAGCAATAAATAAATACTTTTGTTATTTTCACAAGATATTCCCAGGAAAAGGAGGAAATATGCAAGGAAATATTGGTTGCAAAATGGGTAAGGACTAATATCACATGGGAGCAAGATATTGAAGGGAACATTCCATAGTGAAACTTTTTCCAGGTATAACAGATTATCAAAGATGTCAGTATATTTCAGGGCTACATTTTACAACTACTTGGAAAACTTCTACCACCAACCTAGAATTAAAAGTTGTTATGATCAATTCTATACAATTACTGCTTGATGTTCATCAAAGAATGAGCTTTCCTAGCATCATAATGATTTTTAAAGTCAAAGATGAAAGACAAAGTCTAAGTTAAACTATTAACTACTCCTAAAAATTAAACCTAATATACTTATAAATGTGAAGTTAGTACAATGATTAGGTTTGCAGGGAAAAATATATTTTATTACCAGAATCTAAATAGTCTCTACAAGGATCTGTGCAGTATTAGCAGTTACATCTAAATAGCCAAATAATTCCATGACCTATGTGCTAACATGTTCCTGCATTACATTTATGTAAGCTGAAGACTTGTTTATTTTTCATCTAAATGCTTAAATTTACCACTGTTTCAACCAGGATAAGATCCAATCACAATCATTGGCACTACTTTGGATTATTCAGAAAGCATTTTACCTTCCTTGCAGCTAAATACATACATATTTTTTTCATTTCTAAAAAGACCTTTAACAAAACATTGTTGATAAAAGGTTGCAACCATGATTAGACTCATATCAATGTTTGAACCCCAATACTCACCTACCCATGCCCTACCCTTCCCACTATAATGATGACACTTTTTTGTGTAAGATTGTTTTGCTATAAAAAAATAATCCAACATGTAGCATTATATCATTTCATGGACTGACCTTTGTGTGATGATGAGGTTTACCTGCATATAAGATAATAATATATTGATATTTTCCTATTGTTATCAACTTGAGTTATATCTATATATATATATATATATATATATATATATATATATATATATATATATGGTGATTTGTTCAATACCATCTTGACAACAATGAAGGTCACTTACTGCCATAATCAATGCAAAACATTAATGTAATTTTTCAGAAGAAATATGTTTATGGGTAAATTGTATGCAGGAAAGACATGCACCTAAAACTAATATTACTTTATCTCTATAACCGCACAGGTACTACTGGAGGTAAACAGTGGGAGCTCACCACACTGGATATTTTCAGTGGGCATCTACAAGAGAATATTTGTCAATATATAAATCATTCAGAAAATGCAAGCATAAATCTTGAAACAAAACTATAATAATTTAGCTAAATATTTATGTTATGGTCTATGGGAAATGAATTAGTTCTCCCTATAGCAACATGAATCTAGAGGAAAAAGACCCTGATAAAATATACACGATGCCTCTCTCACCCATGTTATAAACCAATTTGGCTGAAATTGTTTGTAATTTTAGAAACATGTTGTCTGTTGTGTATGTTTTAGGCTTGTTTGCTTAAAGCACCAAGTTTCAGTCATAATGGATTACCTAATAAACTGTCATAAATGTGAGTACATAAATATTTAAGAATTCTCTGCTTTCAAAACTAGAACTGCACAAATGCAAACACTAAATTCTCAGAATTAAAATGTACAGTTTGTGTAAAGATATTGCATTTTTCCCTATTTTGTCAAACTGGACACATCTACCCAGTCAAAAACAGACCACTAAATGATGATGCATGATCACTATCTGTTAGGTGTAATATCATGCATCAGTAACTTGACAATTTATTTATAATAATGTTTGTGTGTTTTACTATAATTTTAATCCATTTTCTCAGATGTTCGATTTATTTTATTATGGGTAGATCTCTCTCAGCCTAAGGAACAATAACACAAATGGTTGAGGAAATATTTCCCTTTGATAATAAATAAAATATCTTACTTGGGATTTCATTAACACAAAAAGGAACAGCTGTTTTCTTAAGCAGGTTGAAATTTAAGTATATGAAGTAGAAGTAGGTTCCAAGATTTATCTCCCATTTATGGCAATTATTATACAATCACACTGTTCATATAAAACATTTGTCAGACATCACAATCAAATGGAAGAAAGTCAATGATACAAATTTTTTAAAAGCAATTATTCAATCACATTGAGTAATATTAGACAACTGGAAATGTTTGAATATTTTGTATCAGCTTGGAGAATATGCAACAATCCTTGATTACCTCCCATTGTCAGAGTAAAGTTGTAATGTTTGAAGTCATTTAGCTTAAGAAATGCACTATATATCAACAAAGGAATCATAATACTTCTTTTTGGATATATTAGGAAGCTTCAGTGAGAAAACCTTGATTCTTTGTAAGAAAATGTTATCAGTTTATCATTTCAGCAGACTCACACTGAAATCAACACCTCCCAATTTTGAAAACGGTAATTGCAAGGCAGCTATGCTTTTGCAAGAAGTTTCAAGGAAACATGCCATCAACTAGGAATAATTAATATGAAAGTAAAATTTGATTTTACATAGCAGGTAACCGATTATTTCATGATATGTGGAACCAGCCTATGTGTGCTGGCATAATAAATACCATATTTAAAAGAAGGAAGGTTGTTGACTGACTAGAAATAAGTAATCAGAAACTTTATATCATTTTTCGTAAGACACCTGCATATGTGAAAATGTATGCATTAGTAGGCTTGGCACCAAAATCATATTTACTTTATCACTGTCATAAAAACAGGGAGATCTCACCCCACCGGGTTGGATTTTTATAGTGGGCTACTACAAGGGAAATGTTTGTCAAAAACAAGGAGTTCAGCAGATCATTTTTGTCATTTAGGAATGTAATTTACATGATGTAAATGTGATCTGACAGTTATAACACAAAAGGTCTGTTAATTGGCCATAATGTATATTGATAACATATTTTATTTTGTGAGATTAATTTTTTAAATATTGTTTATTTCAATATGACTTTTTTACATCTGTGAAAGGAAAAGGATAATAAAAGCATATTCCTCTGCTGGTAGGAAAAACATCTATATAAAGCAAAACATAGGAAGAAGAGTTAACTTTGCAGCACTGAAACATACAGTCAAATCTGTTTTAACATTCCCTACTCTTAAGCAGTAAATGTCTTAAAATATTTCAAAACATTGCTTCCATTATGTACACAAAGATCAAAAAGTGTCCAAGCATGAAACTTGAATTAATTATCAGAAACTAACTTTAAAATTGTTATACAAGGTTCCCAGTAGCATACGAATAGATTAAGTCTTTATTATTTTTAATTCATTTCTATAGGAAACTCAAATGTAATGTCTTCACAAATTTTAATATCAGCTCTTATTTGTATCCTGAACAAGCTTTGCACCTTTCACGTTATATACTGAAGGCCTTTTAACCCATCCCAAGAAACCACTTTGTTGTCCCAACAGGCAGCCTCTAAAAGGCAACTAAAGGTGGCCCTGAAAGGTGCTAGCTATCTACAACATGAAATTCTATATATTACCAATTACACATTTTAGATTTCTCAAATACAATATGAATCAGAAATCATGAATGAAAACATTTTACAAAAAGAAAAATAATACAACTCAGAAATCATGAATGAAAACCTTCGGTAAAAAAAATGAGGACCATGAATGGTGCACTCCATGCTGAATAGTCCTGTATGTAGGCTCTAGTAGGGAAAAGTTTATGAATAGTCCTGTATGTAGGTACTAGTAGGGAAAAGTCTACTCTAGAGACTATTGACCAACAAATCTCAATGACCTTAAGCTTTGTTTAAGGCACACAGTGTAGAACTAAATTTAATGTGGAGAAAATATTACTCTCTTTTTATACTTAATATGACCATATAAACTCAGAATCTATATTTTCTTTACTGCATCAAGTGCAAGTCATCCAAAAACTTTGATCAAGGACCCTACTCAAGAACAAAAGATTTTATGGAGAAACCATTAGTCTTCTTGCTGTTTGTCCTTCAACCTTTAGACTTTGCTGAACTGAAATACCATGATATAAAAAAATGTTATTCTGGAAACCAATTTTCTTCTTTCAGCCACTGTCACCTTTCACTCTGAACTGATAGGATCTTACCTTGCCCCAAATGGAAGCCATCCACAAAGCCAGTAACTGTACAGGGAACTACAGCTATTATATAGAAACTATTTTTCTTTTCAGTCACAGTGACTTTGACCTAGGAATATTTAACCATAAATAGGATTCTCTTTCACTCCAAGTGCAAGCCATCCACATACTTTGGTGATGGTACATGGCTAACAACTAAATGTTCTGTGCGAAAAGCATTTCTCCTCTTTCAGCCACAGTAGCCTTGACCTTTGAATTTCAGTAGATATTTTACTTGGCCAAGTTTCTTCCTTCTGTCACAGTGACCTTGACATCTGACTTGTTGATTCTAAAACTGATAAGGTTCTACCTTACCTCTTTCCTCAAATGCAAGCTATCAACAAACTCTAGTAGCTGTAGTGGACAAAGTAAGTTACTGTATCGCAATCACATTTGTACAAGACAGTGGGACAGACTGACAACATCATACCACAATATGCCCTTCATTAAGATTGGTGGATAAAAATTATTAGTATTAGTATTCAGAATACATGAATGCATATAGTGAAAAGAAACAATCTAGCATCACACAACCTGAACCTGCGCCACTGAGTTGTCTAATCTCAGTTAAAGGTCACCGGCCATACTCTAACATTCTTCTTTTTACATCAGATTTGCATTACATGATTAAAAGTAGTTATACTGGCACAAAAAGAATCAAAATGTTATCATGTGTAAAGAAGAAATAATAATTTAATTACCAGTACTCACAAAAGATGTATACAATACTGTTACTTCCCCTTAGCTACTATTTCCCACCTATAGAGGACACCAACCAGAAATGGTGCATATTTATCCCCACAAGATGAAGTACATGCTTCTTGTTGTCAAAAAATAAAACACTATAAACTATGGATAGAGAACATTTAGATGAAACTATTGAAAACTAATATACTGTTCAGCCTTATATCAATATGCGTGCATGATGCACTAGATTGTGTCACTTTTAAAGCTGTTCCATTGTTTCAATTTATTTTCAAAATTCCCATTAACGTTAATACAGGTAAAAAGAAATCAATGCTGGCTTCCCTATGTCAGACAACTTTGTGAAAAAGAAGAAATCGGCACACTTAAAAGAATCCTAAGGAACCAAAGTTGACTTCCTTATGTTGGCTGACTTCATAACAAAAATTGGCACTCTTAAAGAATCCAAAGTCAGTTTCCAGGTTTCGCTTGCTTTGTAATAAAATAAACTTTTTATCTGATATCCTGTCTGTAAGTTTAAGCAATAAGTTTATTGCTCACTGCCAGTTGTGTTTATTCATCACCCAGGTTTCTATTTGTTTGCCATAATGTAAACATAATTGATACAAATGTTCACTGATGTTAGTAGGGTAAATAGTCTACACAACAAAAACTTGCTTTAATAATACTTTTGTAAACCATGCTAGTGAAAAGATTATCATTTGCACTCACAGTGAATGTATTTTTAAATAATGATTTTTATTTGTGAGATACCGTCGAAGAGTTAACCTCAATATAATACAGTCTGGTCATTTTGCATCTTATAACATATCATGCATGAATGGCAGGTGCCTTCAAGCAATTGGGTGATATTCACATCTCATTTGCAATTTTGTTATCTGACATGAGTGATACACACTACAGTAAGGATGCATACGCTAACCGGCATCTGCTACATATACAGAGTTCACAGATATATATATTTTTTCTGTAATAAATTTTGCATGAAGAAAAAACAAGGAATAAATAACAATGCAAGGTTAGCTTCTTTCATTTTATTTTCAAATAAGTGTTTTGTTTATCTATTTTATTGTACCACGCAGTGGTGGTGCGGGGGGGAAGGCACAAATTCAACACAACATTATTTTGTTTCTTAAGTCTTGGGACATATACCTTGATGAAAAAAAGTTTCACCATAAGTTCTGGGACAGGAAAAAAAATAATTATTTGATTGTGTCCTGATATACACGGTAAATACGACATATATATATATATATATATATATATATATATATATATATATATATATATATATATATATATATATATATATACACACACACATAACTGATTCTACAGACTTGTACACCTATAAATGATAAACATCACAGAGTAATACCTCATATATCCTTTTAAAAATCCTTCTGAGTTCATATTGGTTATAATAATGCTAACAAAAGAGTTTGATCAAAATCTACACTCTGCACGTTCAAAAAGTATTATGATTATTTTAAACATTAATATTTTACATCTGCAGTAACATTACTGTACTGTAATACTTTATTTGATATATTTTACTTATGCTTTTTCTATCACTCTTCTCATATGTACCATAGAACTTTCTACAGGATTTAGGAGGATTTAGAACTTTCCCATCCCTCACCCTATTCGATCCCACAGCTTCAGTCCACTTTTGCTTGTGGTAAAAAGGGTCTTTCAGAAAAAGAAAGAACTCGTTCGTCCCATCATCAATCTTTTGGTTACATCCATATGCAACACAGTGCACCATATTTGTTGTACAAAACAATGATCGTAAGAAATATCACACAGACATTTACATGGGGAAATTAAACACTTGAATGGCTAGGTTGAATAGAAGGGATAAATGTATGTCATATCCATTTTGGCACGCAGAAACTACAGATTGTTTATGGAGACTGCCGAATAATTTTTCATTTTAAAAAGCAGATTTTTAAGTCTAATTAAAAGTTTTTATGGTGTGCATACATAACAAATGCATTTTGTTATGACTCTAATAATATCACACACTTGCACAATACAGGTGGCCAATGACCTTTAATCAGTGTACTAATTTTATTGTGTTAAAAATAATTGATAAAATGACAAAATAAGCTTTACAATTAACACCAAATGCAATATATATATATATATATATATATATATATATATATAGTGGCATCAGAAACTAAAATGTGTGAAAAAGATTATAAGCAATAAAATATTTCAATGGCATCAAGAGACATAACTGCTGATTAAAGCACAGTCATGCTAATGGTTCAATTACTATTAACAAACAAATGACATCAATATTTATCCATTTCTGTTATAACATACATGTATTTTGACAACCGTGACAACATGGAAAAGATATACTGACTGACAGTGACCTTTGAATGTTAAATTACACTAAAATGTATTTCTATTTAAAAACTTTCTTGTCCACAAAAGTGAGGTTTTCAAAAATGTCAACCTAAATGCAAA
The DNA here is from genome assembly GCA_016617855.1 of Megalonaias nervosa. Lineage (NCBI taxonomy): Eukaryota > Metazoa > Mollusca > Bivalvia > Unionida > Unionidae > Megalonaias > Megalonaias nervosa. The sequence goes on from JAECUM010013928.1 coordinate 21,392, forward strand.
ACATTTATGAATTAATTACCCATACATTGACCTATGGCAATGCATATATACACCACTTATCATCCCAGTATAGGGACAATATAATAGATAAGGACCAAGACACCAAATTTTACATGATATACCCTAATGATAACAACAGCAGTCAGGGTCTAAAATATTTCAAAATCATTGCAGTCGGGTGTGCTGCAAGGAAAAGTAACTCACATACAGTCGCCTACTGAAGGCATTTACAAAACATATTAGTATAGCCAGCGGGCAACCTGTATTCCATTTATGGTATGCCAGACCTACTCCTCTGTTAGTCCTTTGCCTCTGGCACTAAGATGTGTTAGATCCTGGCTACATATAGTAATAGAACACTGACAGGAAAGGACAAAGTCTGCACCTGTCTGCAGTCATGATACAAAATTTAATTTCATAACCATCAGTAAATAAGCTTAAGATTTCATCCACAAAAATACAAATTAAAAACATGAATCATGAAAACATCATGCTCAGTCAGGCTATTTATCACAAATTAGCATATTATACATATCATGTATACATTTACATAACTTGCTTAGTAAAATCTATGATCCAACATGAAACATGCAAAATCAATAAAGACATAAACATTTGAAAAAAACATTAAATATCTTCTGTAGAAGCAAATTACACCATAAATTATATATGTTTATCAATCATATTGAAAACATTGATGGTTTGGACGGATGAATTCACATAAGAGCTAATGGAAAAACAAAACGAAAAAGATAACACTACTAATGGTCATGTTGACTATTCTAACAGGACTACTAAAAATAATGATAATATTATTCAAAATATGTTCTTTACATCTAACTAGAGAAATTGCATTAACATCTGAAACATTATTAGAAGACTTAATGGGATTTCCTTTTAAAACGATTTTTCATTATTTGAAGTAATAGTTGTAGAAACATATCCAAGGGACATTACTACTATAAGGCATTGGTCAGTAGCTAAATTTGGGTTGTCTCCCTTGATACAGAAAAACCGTACCTGACTGAAATTATACTCCCCAAGTATACAGCTTTTATTGTCTTTAATCCTACCGACTTTAAACAAACTCTTTACATCTAAATTTAGAGTAAACTGAAAGCACTGTAAACCATCACAGAATGCACTCTTTCAATGTGATACCTGCACAAATCATCTAATCTACATAACTCTTAAAGAAGAGCATCTTGAGGATGGCGTAGTTATCTTCCATGAAAATATCCTGGACTCTGTGGAGATCACTGTATATAAAAACTGACCGGCACGCTTTAAGTCGAGACAGCGCAATTTCAAATCTGGAGCGGAAAAAGCACAGAGTATAACTTTTATTGAGCTGACACAAACTGTAATGATATACAAGTAGACCTGTGTTTGTAAAACATATATATCCCTGCACTCCAAATAAACAAAGTAACACAAAACATTCATAATTTTACAAACATTTTAAAAGCTGCTGCATGACCTGCAGATATAATCAGGTCATTTCATTACATATGAATACAAATAAGTAAATTAACTTAAGTGGTTTTTCCTATTCATGCTAAAAATACTTCATTAAAAAGGTTAAAGTTCAGAAAGTTTCAAAAATGTGTGATGATTTTATTAAATAACATAATGGCTGAAAATCTAAGCAAGTCACATAAATACCAATATGCCTACCAAATTCCATTTGTCTACCTTGAGTATTTCCAGCTTAACAAGGTTTGGGGAAAAATGTAAAGTCCAAAATGCCAAACATAAAGAAACCAAATATGTAATATGGTCATGGTTAGAAATTCTAATTACAGTAAAACCTGTCTGTTAGGAACAGATAAGGAAAAATGTGTGTTCCTTATAGACAATTGTCCTTTATATAATAGAATCTATCTCCAATATGCTCCAAAATTTATCTGATATTATGACAATTTAAGTGACCTCCATAAATTATCTCCAGATACTGTAATTCATTAAATATTTCTTAAGTTACAGCTATCTTTAATTTGTATTATTATTCAGTGTCTTTAATATGCAGTATATACAAGATTATTTATAACTAAGAATTTTCTAGAAATAAACTTTTGATCCTCATCCTGGTTCTCGAATTGTGTCTAAGATTTTATCTTAAGGCTGATTATATTGGAATTACTCACTACTACCTTAACATTCCATGTGGAATTAGTCTTATTGTTGTTATTTGAGAGGATTTATTTATTTAAATTATTCACTGGAATTTAAAGGTACACAATAATACTTCTTGGATTATATAACTATTTTTGGATTACTGTGAATTCAGTCAAGTGCACCTTGGATTACATAATTGTGACACATCAAGACTGTTAACAAACCTCCACAGTTTGAGCTATATGTACATCAGCACACTCAAAATTGGAATTGATACAGTTCAACACTGGAATTCATTTGGAACTCTATATTTTTAAACTTCTGATATAACTTTTAGGACTATTTGGGATTAATGCACAATACTGTAAGTTCCTTTTAAATTTTCACTATAGCTTGAAGGGAAATAAATCATTTGTTGAATTTGCAATTCTTTTTGGGTTTTTTTACTCTTTTCTGTTACCTAGTTTAGAACCATAAAGTCATCACATCATCTTTTTGGCAGGATGGTGGGGGAAACCAAACTTTCATTTTTTCAGATCACCTATGTTAATAATATTCTTTTTAAGCTACAACAAAATTCTTTGTTTGCATGAAAGTTGATTTTTGTAAAAGCATGAAGTTTACAACAGCACATTAATATTTTTAAACATTAAAAAAGCAAAACTCAGCAGCAGTACCATAAATGGTACAAAATATACTGCCACATGTCTTATATAGGACAATGTGACCTTGACCTTTAATTCTGAAATCAACATTCATTATTATCCTATTAAGGCAGAGGTATATTCGTAAATGTAAGGACCTGTTTACAACTGGTTTTATTACATAAAGAAAGTAAACAGAAATATTTTATCACCTTAAAACTGATGACAGAAAAAGAACATACAACAACAAGTTACTAACTTGAACCGCTCCGGTGGCCTAGTGGTTAGAGCGTCCGCCTCGGATGCGGGAGGTCGTGGGTTCGATCCCCGGTCGAGTCATACCAAAGACTTACAAAAATGGTACTAACAGCTGCCTCGCTTGGCGCTCAGCATTAAGAGGTTAGTGTTAGGACTGGTCGGCCTGGTGTCAGGATAATGTGACTGGGTGGGACATCATGCTACATGTCTGCGGCATGATGCCCCAGTGCTAGACATCACTATAAACTGCCACACTGCAGACATCGTAGTGATATGACTGAAAAATTGTTAAAGCTACGTTAAAAATCATAATCACATCACATCACTAACTTGAATACTTCACACTATTAAGGGTGTATTTTGTTGAGGAGGTAAGTTATTATGTTTCATAAAATGGTCTAAAGTTATCATGACCCTCAGATCAATATGCTGTGTTGACACAAAAGTATGTCACTATACAATCAGATTCAGTCAAATCTGTTAACTGAACTTGTTCTGAGTTCAAAAGATATATCTGTTTAGGAAATATTTAATAAGCATAACAAAGACAATATTTCAACCTGTGACATGGTACATTCAGTGCAGCAGGTCACATCAAGTCCTATCTTCAACGTCAACCTGTGACATGGTACATTCAGTGTAGCAGGTCACATCAAGTCCTATCTTCAATGTCAACTTGTGACATGGTACATTCAGTGCAGCAGGTCACATCAAGTCCTATCTTCAATGTCAATGTCATGGCTCAAAATTTTAAAAATATTGTATCACAGTTTCCTTTCTGCTGTATAAAGCCGATTGAAAATAAGGGATACAACATAGTAGTCTTGCATATCATCAAAGGTGTGTTGTGTACCGCATTGATGGTCCTATCTTTAAGCTCAAAGTCATGGAGACCATAGTTTTTCTGATAATACACTCATTTTTGTCCAAGACATGAAGGAGTACAGCATATGTGCCAAAAGTGACTATTCTGTACTTTTTCTGAAACTCAAGTCAGGGCTTGTATATGTAAGAAAAAAAACATAATTTCATTAAAACTGTGTACTGGTAATTTATCAAAATTAAAAATGAATCTGCAACTTATAGGTAATGTAAATTCTTTGATATTGCTTGCAAAATGTGCAATGACTAACTTGTGAATAAATCTGCATCATTCCAAAATATTGGTTACAGTTCCATCAGTATAGGATGAAAATGAAGTTTGAATGTTGTAGTCTTAATGACGAAGAGGATGTCACAAACAAATGACTGAAAATACAAACGTCACTAAAGCGAGAAAATTTAATTACTTGACCTAGTTTTGGTATTATTACAGTTTCCCCTGACTGTTCTGAACATTTTAGTATAAAAAACAGTCCTACAAAACAATGCATGTACTTGACACATTAACATAATGCTAGTAAAAAAGGAAATTACTTCTTTTTTTACAAATCAAAATTTTTTTTAAAAGTTGCACTTTGCCCAAATATCTTTCGCAATATCCAATTTGGCTGCCACATTGCTACATGTGGCATGTTTGTCAAACATGTTACTAAAGGATCATACATATAATTATATTTGTAATATTTAAATTATTTTTGTTACAAATACAATTGTTTTGTAAGAGAATTATATTTTTATTTATTTTTTCATGAAAAATGAAAGCAAGCTGTTAATATCATTAAATTTATAACAAGTTAATACTCTGAAATTTCAATACATTCCTTACTGACCAAACTTACCAATGTACTGGTACAATGAAAATTTACTGTGGTACATACCATCAGAACAAATGACCATGGTAAGCTGGTACATTCATAATATGTACACCTCAAACTCCCACCATTACTTAACTGTCCAAAACATCAAAAAATGGGGTGAGAAAGGTCAGAGGTCATACTAGTTTTACTATTTCAGAGTTACTCTTCTAAAGATGCAACTGCATAACTAATTTTCAAGACTGCAGGCATAATAGAGTCCATTATATTGATATTGTAATGACTGGTTAGCTCAAAATACAGAAACCATTCAAGCATGAATATTGGTCATAGTGACTCAGTTTTGTTATAGCTGAGTTACATTCCTTGGTTATACTGACATACCAATTTTTCGCATTGTGAAATAGTGTCAAATACATTGAGGATGTGATGAACTGAAAATACAAAAGTTACCTGATTATGACCAACTTTTCATACAGATGGTTTCTACACTTTGAAATGCACCCACATACTATTGTTCATGAGTGTTGGTAAAATAGGGTCTAAGATATTCAGTGTGTAATGAACACAGCTGAAAACATATGAAGTCACTCAATTCTGAAAGTTGAGTCACAATGTTGTAGGTTTACTCTCCTTGATATCTATTTGCAATACCAATTTTGATAAGTGTAGGTGAAATATGGTTAAATATATGGAAAGTATAACGAACAAATAGCTGAAAATACAAAAGTCACTCAAGTTGGAAAATCAGGTCACAGCAACCTACTTTTATGTAACTAACCTACTCTTCTTGATGAATTCACATACCAATTTTCATGAGTGCAGATGAATAAGGGTCAGAGATACTGATAATATGAGGAAAAACAATCGAATGAAAGTAAAATGAATAAAGAAACTATTATATAAAGTTTCTAATCTTAGGGTTTCACTTTTGCATGAATTCTGTTCAATTATGTACTGAAAACATTTCAGGCACACCAAAGTAGTGACAATACTCATGCACCATGCAAAGTCTTACCTTTGTTCTTTAAACTGATCCTCTATATCTGCAAACACCTTGCAGAAATGATCAGAATTGTTCTCGTCAAGCCCTTAAAAATACGGAAAAAATATTTCTGTCAATAACTGATTTTTTCCTTTACCAGTTATATGTATGTGAAAGTTAACAAACTTCAGTATGCTAAAACTCTGAATTGCATATTTTTTCCCTCATTTTGTCATGTAACATAATGAAAATTATAAACAAGATGGCCTTCCCCTTAGCTTTTAAGTAAACTGCTGTCATATACATCAAGATGTATCCAGATATCAAGCAATATCACCATACATGCCATATTCTCAGATTATGATGGGAGTGGGGTTGAATTCTCAGAAAGTTTGGTTTGAGGTCCCATTAGGGGAGTGAATGCACTTGACCCCAAAAAGTAATGTTTTCATACAAGCTAATATAGAAAATTACTGGAAATTCAGATTTGATTTTTTAAAATGGGAAATAATATCTGTTTTCTTTGAAGCATTGAATTCACTCATAAGCAAAATAAACAGTTGGTAGATTTAGCATTGTCCACAACCATCACCAGATATATACACCTCCATGTGCCAATACTCACATAATATCAGCCATCACCAGATACAACCCTTGCATCTGCCAACACTCACATAATCACAACCATCACCAGATACATACACATGCATCTGCCAACACTCACATAATATCAACCATCACCAGATACATACACATGCATCTGCCAGCACTCACATAATATCAACCATCACCAGATACATACACATGCATCTGCCAGCACTCACATAATATCAACCATCACCAGATACATACACATGCATCTGCCAACACTCACATAATATCAACCATCACCAGATACATACACATGCATCTGCCAGCACTCACATAATATCAACCATCACCAGATACATACACATGCATCTGCCAACACTCACATAATCACAACCAGATAGATATTAAACAAATAAGAAATATACTTCTCACTTTATAATCCATTGGACAGTGGAATATTTTCTTTATTAGATGCTGTCTTAGCTGTTCTCATCAGTTCACTGGGTGAAGTGAAGGTAATGCAAATGCCATTGTGTTCAATTTTGCACTCTCTGAAGACTCAATGTTACTGTTGTTCAAACGTCTTCAAAGATCTTGTAGAATTTTTCTCAGTACAGAAAACAATCTTTCTGCATTTGCATTTCTGTGAGGGAGTGTCAAATATCCTGGGTGGTGTTGTTTTGTCAAAAGATGTTGTACACTCCAGAAAAACTGATCAGTAATGTCATTATGGTGCTTACAGTGTGTGCAGAAAAGTTAGTTTTGTTGGGATGGCTCATCTATTATTGAATCACACATGCATTTCAACATTTTACTTTCAAGAATGAATCAAGCATGCACAACATTACTACTACCATGATAATTGTAGTTTGCATTTTATATATGAAGTAAAATCCCAGTAATTGTATCTCAAAGTAATGTTCCTGATTATGAGGAAGTTGCCAATGATCTTTAAGCTTAAACATTATCATTCAAGGCCATGATGTGCAATAACATTTATTCCTACACATGCATCTGTTTAATTTACATATAACTTCAAATGAATTGGGTTCTTCCACTTTACCTATGCAAATTAGTCTAATGGCCACTCCCACAGCAGTCTTCAAAAATTTTAAACAACTTCATACTAGCTATTCTAGGCTAATTAAGTAATCTGTGAAATGGGACAAATGCTTCTGTGTGACCACCTTACCTTTTATTAGCCTCTATGATAATCTGTTGTATCAACTGTCCCAAGGATAGTTGTTCAAGTGGACCCTAAGCAAGACTGTTTACTGTTATAAAGGCTACAGGTACATGCAAAGAACATATAAAATGGTGGTCACAAAATGTATCTCTCTCTATCTCTCTCTCTGATTCGTTCTTTTGTGTTTCTACAATTAAAATCATGTTTTTCTGAAACATGACTGTCATACCTGCTGTGACATTATATGTCATGCTACAAACATGAAGTTTTACTCCCAAACTCCCTTACAAGGTCATGTTTAAAATAACATGATTTTCTGTAATCTTTAGGGGACAAAACCACCACTTCAGTATATGCTAGTAAATGTTCTGCTTAGGGCTCATTTAAAACTATTCTTGGTGCAATTTCTACAGCTAATTGTCACAGGGTCAATTAAAAGGCAAGGTGGTCATGTATAAAAAACCTCCATATTACATATTGCTTAATTTGCTGACAATAGCTAGGGTGTGTTAATACTTAGAAGAATGATGTTGGGATGATGCTAATTTGTATAGGTAAAGTTCACCAGGGGAAACAACCCAATTCATTTTAGGTAATTGGTAAATCAAAGATATGCATACTGAAGAATAAACATCATTACACACAGCATTGCCTTGAATGTGAATGTTTCAAGCCATCTGTATTAAAGATTAGTGGAAAGTTTATGAACAGTGGCTGCATCTCTCTGAAGTTCCATTTTACTACATCTATAAAATGCAAAACATGATTATTTCATTAATTGGAGTAGTGTTCAAGTATTATTCATTTGTAAAGGAAAATTGTCAAAACACATTTCCTGTGATTCAGGAAGCAGGAAGCTGTAAGCAAAGAAAACAAAACCTTGCAGAACTCATGATTGACAGAGTTTGACTTTGCAAAGCACAGGAGCAATAGGAAGCATTTAACCTTTTGTAAACACTGCAAGCAACATATCCACATAAGTCATTCTGGGATGTGCAATGTCCATCACAATAGCTGCACCAACTGTATGTAAGATTTTGACAAACTGGAACATAGCCAACATTCTATTTGTTACCTTAATCTTGTTAAAATGCTAATAATTGTGTTATGTATATTTATCAGGACTGGCAAAAACAAACTTGCAAGGCACAGTATGAGGGTACAGAAGAAGAGGCAGACAGAAAAAGAGGTGGGAAGACAACATTAAGAAGTGGACAGGCATGGGATTTGGGGATTCCCAAAGGGCAGTAGAAACTAGGGAAAGATGGAGAGAATTGGTTGTAAAGTCAACTGTGGTGTCTCCGTGACCTCTTGGGGTAAGAGATTGATGATGATGATGATGATGTTTAATTGTTTGTCTGTTAGCTTTAATTTTTTTTTATTTCATTACATGTTATTGTAGTGTAACATTGTTTGCTGGACAAATGAGTTCAAAACTGAGTTCATTTCTGCTTGACCTAATTGCCCTTATTTTAATTTTTTTATTTCATTAATGTAAATAACTAATAATAGCTTCATTATTCTCTATGTGTATGAGCTTATTAACAAAATTATTATTCAGGTAAACAAAGAAGGAGTAAATATGTTGATCAGGGTCAGGATTTTGGAGATTCCTAGGTGAATTTTATAGGCTACTGTGTTGTAAATAAACTAGGCTCATTAGATCATTCTAGAAGGTTATTTTCCATTAGGTAATGGTTGTTTTTAGAAAATGCTAATTATGACCTGAGGTCAAGCAGAGAACTATAATATCTTGTGAATGTAGGGATTTTACCAGTTGTGCTTTAACATCTAGCACTTTAAGTTGTATTATGTTGTGACCAGTTTGGGCTGAATTTTATTTTCTTCAAACTATTGAATTCAAGTGATTATTTTCTCTGGAAATACAAAATTGCTCTGGTAAAGTTCTTGGATAAAGACATTCATTGGATTTTATACAGAATTCAAACCTGAAATAATATTTCTGTGATTCAACAAGAGACTGTCGACACATCAGCACTTCACAGACCATAACAGACAGATCATCGCCTTCAATTTATGATCTCTTCTGGACTTGAACTGAGTTTTATTCAGGACCTTTTATTACTAGGACTTGTATCTTTAATTCTTGGATTATTTTTGGATTTAATTCGCAATACCGTAAGTTCTTTATTCTCAATTTTCACTTTGTATTCTAGGGAAATAAATTATTTGTTAAATTTTACAAAGCTTGTTGTCTTCACTCTTTTCTGTTACTTATTATAAGAGCATAGACTCATAACAATTGTCCCATGCTTTTCTGCATGATTTTAATTATGAAATGGCATTGAATAAAAGACAATAATAAGCACGTGCTCATGTTTGCACAGTTGATTTGTGTTGATAAATTGGTAACACCCATACTGGACATTGGCATTTATTGATGTTGTATATGTATTACATGTAAGTCCCCCATTAAACTTTGACATATTATTTCCCCTTTTCCCCCTTTCAAACAAAGAAGTGGTCAATCCCAAATGTGATGTATATTCATGCATTGGATACAGTTCTGCAATGCTAATATTATGGTCATCAAAAACAATTCTGTTCTGACCAGGATTCGCTCAGAGAATTCAGCAGGGACATTGGAATAATAGTATCATCTAGCAGTGAATGAGTGCAAACATGAACATAAATGCTACTTGCATTACTTTTAAATCCCCTACTGTAATAATGTAATTCCAAAGACATCATCTAATTCAGCCCATAGTTTTGCTATCCAGTAGATTTTAAAGACAGAAACCTGGTGTATTTAATGTCAGTCTGTTTATGACTATGTGAGTGTTTGCAAATATGTGCTTGTGTGTTGTGATAATATTTGCAATGCTAAGTCTACTATGATTTTCTTTTTGTAAGTATATTAAATGCTTCAAAGAAAATAGACAAGTTATTTCATATATTCAGAGTTGAATTTCCAATCATTTTCCATAGGTTTTTATGAAAAGATAGCTGCATTCTCTATTGGACAATGTTGCTTTCTTGTAGTCATGCGCAATGACCCCTACCTTTGGGACCCCAAAGTGCACTTTTTAAGTCTCAGCCTGCTCCCACCCACCTGCAACACTGTCTGGGATATGGCAGGCATGGACCATAAATGGGGGTTTGTGTGTAAATTAATTCATGCTTTTAGCATGATATGTTGTGTTATGTCAGGAATGTATGACTCTGACCAGATGTGCTTGAGAAACTGACCACATACACAAATGTAACATTTAGCTTTGTCTAAGGAGTAGACAGGCATACAGATGAACTGATATATAAATGGATGCACAGATAAACAGACATGCACATGGATGCCAAAGTGAAGAAGAAGAATTTTGCTTTATGTCATCTGTCTGCTTGTCTCTATGTTAAATTTTATTGGTCAAAACAGGGTTTCGTAAATAGTACTCTGTAGCCTTGTTCTTTTCTCACCTGGGGGCTGCGAGTGGCTGACTGGTCTAAAGCACTCACCATTCCGGATCACTGCCATCTCACCTTGGTCTGCATGGGTTTGAGTCCCAGGCTCAGCTAATGTAAGTACATGAAAAAGCTTGCCAGTAGCTTCTCGTGGGTGGGTGGTTCTTCGCTGGGTTTTCCAGGGTTCTTCCTCCACCAGTTATACTGGCCACCATGTATAGCCTACCTTGTGCTGAAAATTGATGTTAAACCCTACAGCAACAACAACAACTTTTCTCACCTTGCTATGTCTATCACTCTGCAGTATACATGTGGTCCTCCTGACTAAAGGAGATTCCTCCATTATGAGGGGTGCCTCCTACCTCCCACCCCCAATCACTCTTTATAATCTCCTCCATACTCAAAATTATTAATAAACAAATTCTGCAAACGACAGTTTTCTTGGGTTTTTAACACCCTGCTTCCAGGGAAGTATATTTCATGTAAAGACTTCATGTGATCATGTGACTATGAACAATACACTTTAATTGCTAATTGCTTATAGCTTAAAGATAATCAATGGGTTTATGGTATGTGTCATCAGTAGTTATTTGGAAAGGATTAAACACATTAATGGAATATGGTAGGAGTAGACGTTTATTGCTAAAGAGAACACATGACATAAAATATGCCAGTTTGGTATGAGTATTAACGTTTGCCAGTATTAAAGCATGTATGATCTCCCAATTCTAAACCATCAGTATCTAAGCAACCAAAATTCTATACAAATTCAATAATGAATGGAAACAAATATTTCAGTGATTGGAATCAAATTCAAAGGGACACGAATATTGTGCTTCCTATAAAGTCTAATTTAAGATGAACTTCCCATACTTGACTCATATAGCACAACTCTTGAAAAGTTCTGGCAGGTAATCAGCAACATCTTCCGACAGCCATGAAACAGTTAAACTTCTTGGAGGACTTGTTAGAGTTGTTTTACCATTGCCACATTCTAAATCAGACACTGAAAGGACATTTCCCGTTGTGAGGAAAATTCAGGCTGACACCAGAGGAAACCTGGATCCAGTAATAGAACATCATTCCTATGTGTTAAAATCAATAATGATGAGGACTGACACAAATATGATCAGACCAAAAACTCCTAAGAGATGCTAAAAATGACTGTGTTACGTACAAGGAGTAAGTTACTGTGAAAGGACTTGTGATGAGACAATATGCATATTTTGATATTTTTTAAACTGGAATTTTATTCAAAAGTTGAAAGTTTTGTCCATGTGCATGATTAAAACTGGGTTGATGAAAATCCTCCATCTTCTGAAGTCAAAACTCCTGACCAAGTTTTGTAAATTACCTGATCTGTCCTAAACGGACACATCTGCCACATGAACACTACCTCCAATATGACTATTTTAATCTTGATGTCTGCCTTTATGTCTTCTGGTGTCCATCTATATCTCTATAACTTTCTAGTTTTACTACTGAACAGCAGCAGAGAGGGTGAACCCTACAAAGTCGTAGAGACCTTATTTTACAAAAATAAAGGTTCCTACGAAGCTGAAAAATACCGTCAATAACGTTTAAACCAAAAAATATCGCCAATAACGTTTAAACCAAAAAATTCTCTAATTGGGTAAGATTATTTTTGACTCTTTTTCAAATTTTTATGCGACTCGTTTACTTGTCTGGTCACTCAATTTTTGTCGTCCACGCTCTGCTGCTATGAATTAACCAAAGATTTTATCCAGACCTATATGATATCTGGATCTTGGATCATGTAAATTTATTGTTATAAATCCAAACGGAACAGCTTGTGCTTGAGCAAAAAAGTTTTTGAACTTCATTATATCCATATCCCCTGAACACTAAGTATAATAAATATTCTGTAAAGTATAATTATCTACTCCATTAAACATTACTAAAATATTGCAGTTGTCTCTGATCACTTTAGGTATTTGTGTATAACGCTGAGTGATGTATATAACATCTGTATTCTTGTGTCTACCTCTGGAAAATATTCTAGCTGGATTTGATTGTCTGTCCAGCATAACGTCATCGTACACCACTAAATTATTAATAAATCCATCTAGGTCATCTACAGATGGGGCCTCATCAATATCGGTAATAAAGTCAACAACATCATTACCGTTTTCATTCAGCAATTTTGCATTTTCATTAAAATCTTTAAGTACTTCGTAACAGTGTTGATCATCTATAGATGGTGCCACTAAATATAATTTATCCCACTTTAGCCATCTCATTATCAGATTAAGCAATAATTGCGTTTTACCAGATCCAGATGGACCTATTATAATCATTCTAATGGAATTCGGAAGCGATGGATGGTGCTTTACTGGTTCTTGTTTTCGTGTCGCTGAAAAGTCAATTATATCCATATAATAAATAATATGAGTTTATATTGTGTTCGATGTAAAATTCCTACACCCACTGCTGAATTAACAACGATAACAATGAAAAATAAACGACGTGCTCTGACAGGCAAATGCGTTAAATGTGGTACAAAAAAATACAAATTTATTCCATCAAAGACAGGTGGGGATATTGTTGCTTCATTAGGAAAATTACCAGGATTACCATGGGCTAAATACCCCGGTGAGAAACACCTTCCTGGATATAATTACTGTGGTCCTGGAACTCGACTTGATATCCGACTTGATGATCAAGATCAACCAAGACCCGGAGAGTATCCAGTAAATAAGATTGATCAAGCATGTCATGTTCATGATGTTGCTTATAAAAGTAAAGATTTGCAGCAGCGGCATCTCGCAGATGTGAAATTGATTCATGCGCTAAATGCTATACCTAATAAATCTCTCAGAGAAAAACTCGCTAGTTTTCTAGTAAAATCTGCTATGAAAAGTAAAATAATGCTCGGGGCTGGTAATTTATTATATAATTATTATAATGGAATCCATTTATTATTCCCCGAGAGGATATTGGAGAGGTAAAGCAGCAATCAGTAAACTTGCTGAAGCAGCAAAAGTTTCACGTAATGTTGCTGCATCATGGTTAGCACGACAGGCAATATGGCAAATCTATCTACCACCACCTAAAAAATTCATTACGCACATTTTGATGTCAGCATCCCCAATGAAGTTCATCAAGCAGATATTTTGTTTTTACCACATGATACTGTTAAAACACGTGGACGAAAATCACGCACGTACAAATACGCATTGACTGTTGTTGACGTTGCAAGTAGATATAAAGAAGCGGAACCATTATCAACAAAGACAGCATCTGAAGTTGCATCTGCGTTTGAGCGAATTTATCAACGTGGTGGTCTACGATGGCCACAGTTATTACAAGTTGATCCTGGCAAAGAATTTCTTGGTGCAGTATTATCTTTGATGAAGCGACATAACGTTAAAATCAGACGAGGACATACTGAAATTCATCGTGATCAAGCAATTGTTGAACGATTTAATCGAACACTTGCTGAGCGGTTATTCGGATATCAATATGCAAAGGAAATATCTACTGATTTTAAGTCGGGAGAGCGATCTCGTGAATGCAAGGTTACCAAGTGTGATATCTGCATTAAATAATGAAATTACTCGTGCAACTTCCATGAAACCTTCTAATGCAATAACAAAAAATATATACCCCGTAGCGATAACGTACAACGCCGTGAACAACCAGTATTAGGTAATGTAACTGTGAGATATTTATACGAACCAGGGGAGCTTGAGGGTGGGAAAAAAGAGCTACTGACCCTATCTGGAGCGTGACCACACATACAATTTCTAGCGTGGTTAGATCCACTGGAAGACCTGCCATATACAGACTAGATTCTACTGCCCCTCAGCGTGGATTTGTACGTGAACAATTACAAGTAATTCCTGCAGATACACAATTACCACCACGTTCACTTATGTAAATTAGCGCCCCGGCGTCGATTACATTCAAGACAGGTCAGCATCACATTTTCACGTGTATGACCAAGATCACTATTAATTCTGTCTACAGTAAATTGTCTTGGATTATTATTCGAATACTGCCATAGCATCTTACAGTTACAGCTTGCACAATGATTGTTCTGTAGTTGCTTTAGTGTCATAATAAATTCAGTATCAATATCAAAGTCACGCTTATTTTTTTTTGTCACATTGTTTATAACCAGCTAATTTTTTATTTATTACAACAGCGTCATTAGTAATTTCCTCAGTTATCACGTAATCTATAATAACCCTATGTAGTTGAGTTATTCTTCTAACACGAGATACTGCAAGATAGACTAAGTTTGACCATTCGATATGATCATCTACAATCCAGATATTTGTATCAGAGATAGTTAATCCCTGTGACGAATGAATCGTTATAGCGTATCCTAACATCCACGGTGATTTTTCCATGTTTAATGCGCTCTCAACATCAATGGCAACCAAAATAATGTCATTCAGTACAAGATTTTGTACTCGGACATTTTCAGTGTCTCCACCTGGTATTTCAACTTCAATATTCTGTCGTCGAGTATCTGCTGGGCGATAACACAAAGGTACAGGTAACGTTGGAAATTTTTCTTTATGTAACGTAAATAATTTCTTTTGCAGTTCATCACGAACTATCTTTCTACTTGCGACTATCAAATCAGCAGGTCTCCATAAAGTCCAAAAATCATTCATAGTTGTCTCTGGAATTACTTTACGCATTATCTCACATTGTATTTTATCTGGCTGTAGTCTGATTAATCTTTTAAACTCTTTCAGCGGCTCATCAATAGCTCTATGGTCATCATGTATTTCTTCATAATAATCTACATTATTCTTTAGCCATTCATGTGGAGACTGTCCAACAAAGGGTGGTGGTTGACCATGATTGCCACACATAATCACAGCAGTATTCTTTGTCAATAACCATTCAAGAAATGTCTTTAGTGTTTCTAACGACACCGTGCATACCTCGTCCCATATAATATACATAGGTATATATTTTTCACCCATTCGCTCAGGAGTCCACGTG
Source organism: Megalonaias nervosa (assembly GCA_016617855.1). Lineage (NCBI taxonomy): Eukaryota > Metazoa > Mollusca > Bivalvia > Unionida > Unionidae > Megalonaias > Megalonaias nervosa. The sequence continues at coordinate 37,271 of JAECUM010013928.1, forward strand.
TCTCCGCACCATCTAAAGAAACTATGATATGTACATGATTTTACTCCTCGTTCTTTTATTTCTCTAGCAAGTTTATGTGTAGGTGTCAAAACAATTATATCTGAACTATTATTCATAAATAAATTAATCGCACGAGTTGTTTTACCTGACCCTCCACACCCATTAAGATAAACAGTCTTATGTCTAGCCACAGAATCGTACACAGATGGTGCAGATGACTTTGATGCTTGATTATTATTTCTGTAATATATTTCCTTAATTTCAACATCGGCAGATTCAGAATAACTAAGTATATTTTCTTGTTTTATCCTCCATGTCCACCATTCACCATTACCGAGTAGCGGTTTTAATAAATCCTTATATTTTTTTATGTATATAAAATGAATCCGTAGCGACTCTGACAGCGTGACGAGGAAATCTATTTATAATCGATAGTAGGTTTATCGAAACATAAGCTAACATCGAAGATCTTAAATGAGTAAATTGTGGTGAGTCGCCATCAAGGTAGCTCACAATGGTACCTAGTTTTGTTCTATCTGATAAATAAGCATTACATAAATGTGTTTTTCTCCGTTGTATCAGTGATTATAAAATCTAGTTCAGCGTCGTCCATAATCAATTTTGTACACACTCGTTTATAATCGTATGAACCACCTTGAGTAAACTTACCGATTATCTTTCTACCAAGATCTTTTGCAAGTTTTTCATCATGCTCGTTCCTGCATTTACTTATTTTAATGACATGATCTTCATCAATATCAGGGAATTCTTTCCTGGCATCATCGACACTAAATCTATCCGGTTCTGGTAACCAAACTTGCTTCTGTGAACTATACGATATAATTGCTTCAGTTACCCTCAACGATATTAAAAATCCAGCATCAAGCATATACCGCAATAGTACTATCGGAACCCAACATTTTTCTGAAAAATGTCTTCCAAACCAAACATAAGTAATCGCATGGAGACCCTCTCTAAACTCGAATGATTCTACATAAGCAAATCCTGTTAAGTCAAAATCTGGTCTTTGGGAAGGGGTCCGTTTATTGCAATCCTGGTCATCTCATGTGTAGGATGTCCGAGTTTCTTAAAGTATTTAGAACATTCTCCATATCCAAGAAAACTCCCAGGATAACATGCAGCCATATCAACTGAGATAACATCATTATAATCGTATTTGGTATTCCATAATCCACCGTGTCCATATTCTATACAACTTTTTTTGATATCTTCAAGGAATTCTGATCGTGTCGTTTTCCATGAATTTTTCTCCTGAGCGAAATGGGCAGCAACCGATGGTACGGTAAAACAGTTATTCAGTAATTGTCCAACTATGACATCATCAGAAGTATATTTCAATGCAAGATGTTCCATTTCTTCATGAAGAGATTCTGTACGATAAATATCACCGTTAGGCCGTACAAATTGATCGTAATCGTGCTCTGAACTTTGAAATAACCAAACAGACACAGGGTCACTTTTACTTATATTTCTGATAAAATCAAATATATGACCATCATAAAACTTAATTTTTCTATCTCGTGGAAATACCGTTACAGCATTAGTCCATGCATGTGCATTATGATCAACGATTGTTATAGGGTTTCCATTTTGTATATGTTTTGGTTCGTATAGTATTTCTCCGGTTAGTGTTTTTACTGTTATTGGAAATCTTAATAACTTTTCTAGTTCAGCACCATCCTTAATAGATGCACCAGTATCTTTAACCGTTTCTGCCCATGTATCTATTTTTTTTACGTCTTAAATCTGTTAAGCCATTACCACGTATCGCATTTATAAAATGTTCTGTAACTCGTTCAGATACACAGTTTATTCTTGATATTTTCATCGGCTTGAGATCCGCAACATTAGGTTTATCATTTAGCGAATATATTGCGTAGACAACTGCAGTCGCTGGATAACCTTGTACATAGTAAGGTTTATCAATGCCAGTAAGTATTCCAGGTTTGGATCTGTTATTTAAGAGAACAATATTACCCCCGGACTGCACACGGACTGGATCACGCTTATCACGAATAATCCAGATATCGTCATCTGTCTCTGCAATAAATTTTATTAAAATAAAATATTTTTGATTATCAAGGTGATTAATAATTACTTTTCCTCGTTTGTCGTTCATAATATTAACGATATGTCCTATCCTGAAAGTTGACCATACATGAGCAGCACCATCGTCATGAAATTCCTTTTTGGCTTCACTGATACGTTTAGCTATATCCGCATTTGTTAAAGCTAGATCTTGCATCGAAACACTACATTTATATTCTGATAATCTGTCAAGATCAAATTTGCAGAGGAAGGTTCAATAACGGATAATTCCTCCATTATTATAATTAAGACAAATATTTAAATTGAATTTTTGTATATATATAATGATTGAAACCAGGAACAAGTGCATTTGGCTTAAACTTGGTCATATCTCTGATTGTGATAAACCATGTATAAATGAATACTGCGGAAATCACATGCAATGCATCAAAAATGGAAGTACAGGACCAAAACCATGTGTGCAATGCGGTGTTGGAGTCAGAGGAAAAACACAGTTATGTCTAAAATGCGGAGGTAAAAAATATAGAGAACTGAAACGATACTATGACAAAAAAAAATACCTTGTCAGGTAAATCTCCTATAAAAACAGAAAAAGATTACCTGGAAAGATTTCAAAATAATGATTTAGACAAATAATATTATTATATAAATGGAACAAAAAGAATTTGTAGTACATCCAATATATACAAATTACGAAGCGTCGCGAAATGGAATAATTAGAAACTGTCGATCAAAAAAACCAGTCGGTAGTCTTGATAAATTTGGTTATTTTAGATTCAGTGTTAGTAGAAATAAAAAATATTTCTCACATAGGTTCATCTTTGAATGTTATTTTGGATTGATTAAAAACGGACTTGTAGTTGACCACTTTGATGGGAATCCCCAGAATAATAATTTATCTAATCTGCAAGTTATAACACAGAGTCAGAATTCTAGACGTGGAAATACAGGAGCATGTAAAATATTCAAAAAGAGAGCTATTAAATCCATAAATGCAGAAACAGACCGAGAAATGACCTTCCCCTCAATAAACGCAGCTGCCAGATATTTTGATATACATCCACGATCGGTACAATTTGCAGCTGATAAAATGTACAAATCTGCATTTTCGAAAAAATATAATCAGCGGATAATATTTGAATATGTCATATAACTATTTCTTAACAAAAACAGATAGTTCGACTGTCAGTTTTGCCAGGGTTTTTGTTTAGCCATAACTACAGTCAAGGGTCCACCTTCACCGTCGCTGCTCTCAGCGTCACTATCATTTTTGACAGAATCAGATAGCATAATCTTTCTTAATTGCATTATACGATTGTCCATAATTTTTTTTCTTTCGTATTCACGAGACAGTTCGGATTTAACCTTTTCGATTGACTGTGCAAGAGGTGCAAATAGCTTTACCTGATTGTCGTTTACCATAGCTAGTGATTCAAGCATAGATTGATAAATTAATTTTATAAATCTGTAGTTTGAAGGTAGTGTATATTTATTTTCAAATTTTCTCTGTTGCAGTGATTCAAAATCGCACATAATTTTCTGAGGGTCGAGATTATCAGATATTTTTATTCCGTTATGTTTTAGTTTTTTAATAGCACAGATAATATCATTGATGTTTTCATGGTTCATTATATATATATTTATATATTTAAAATAAAAAAATATTAGCCCCCATGACTTTTTTTTGTCAGGGGGCTGTTTTTGTGTGATATATGGTTATGAAATATATACAGATGGTTTATGATTTTGAATTTGATTTTGGACGGCACAAACATATAGATGATTCTATGAACATGAAATATATACAAATGGTGATGACGGGGGAATCTTGTCTACGTCCAACAGATTTTGTACACTCTCCCCCCATACAAAACCCGGGGAGTGTAAAAGGTACACCCCTCAAGGGTGTATGATAGGAGAGTGTATTTTGTCTGTTGGATATCGAGGAAATTCTCCGGGTTCCCCCAATTAAATAGCATCAGTCGCCAAATGCAAGATAATATATCTTTAGCATTTTTGGAGACTCGAACACACGAGAGTCTGCAGAACTTCGATCTACGTCCAACCGTCTTACCACTTCGGCCATCGCTCTCTTATCAATAATACAGTTAAATTTAAGTATATAAAATATTTGCGCTGTCTCACAGGACTTGTATTACTAATGTAGCGTGAATTTACTTTAATTTTTCAAAATTAATAAAATAATCGCACGTATGAGTTATCGTTCGTTAAGGTCAAAATACATGTGTTAGAGCTAAAAATAACTCTACGTACTTGGTATATAAAACTGACGTGAGTTTAAGGTTATTAGAGTCAAATTATCCCTCTCTGTTACAAATTGCTGCTTCACTAACAGCGATGCTTACAGAGAGAGGATAGATCACTAAATAATTAACGAAAAACGATATATATCGTGTCCGTACGGGGTATAGATAACATGTATTACAAGGGAGATAATCGTTTAATTTGCTCTACAGAGAGACAGAGCAGAGTTATCGCGCTTTATTATATATAATCAATTACAGTGAAAAAAAAATAATTTTTATCCGTGTTTTTGAGAGAAAATCTCGTTTTCTGCATGAAAAGTACCTGAAAATCAACAAAAATTTACTAGATTTTTAGAAACCGTACGGGTCAAACCCCCAGGGTTTCTCTAAATGATATTCGTGTTTTTTGACATTTTTACGAAAAAAAAAAACATATTTCGAGCAAAAAACAACAAATAATCATCAAAAAACGAGCAAAAAAATGATCAAATTATACATGTTTGAGAAGAAAATGCTGAAAAACACGAAAATCATTTAGAGAAACCCTGGGGGTTTGACCCGTACGAAATTAGAAATTTGACTAAAAAACAAGCAAAAAACGAACAAAAATGACTAAAAAACAAGCAAAAAATAACATAAAACGAGCAAAAATAACATAAAACAAGTAAGTTTTCTCAGATCTATAATATTTTCTGAATAATGCGCCGATTGCAAAAGAATTTATTCGCTAAACGAACAATGTTTGGTGCGCTATCACATGTACTGTATAAGTACGACAACTCTACGAGCGTATGTACAAATTAACATATCACGTTTCTCCTCTTAGGTCCACAATGTTGCCATCTTGATTTGTGAGTTTGAAATTCATTCTTGACAATAATGGATTATGTACACGCAAGTAGACCTGATGTATTGGCTCAGAAACAATGAGCCATCCGAGTGGTACCATAGGGGTGAATGTATGTAGTACATATCCTTGCTGGACCTGGTTAGATTTTGAAAGATCTACTTGATAGCTACTATCAATTGCGTCACATACTAGATTGACTGCAATTGTCGATGTGATGTTAACAATGCCTGGCGATATATGACGGCCTCCACCGTATGGATCGTTGTTATGTTTAAGAATAACCGGTGGTGGGGCTATTTTTCTCCACGCTGCATATATTTTAGGGAAATATTCATCAATGACATCGTTGAGTGTTTTCTTCATTTCAGCGTTATTTAAATCTGGTATTATAAATGTTTGTAAATCTTCTTCTGTTATTTTGTAATGATCAAGAAATAATTGCTTACGTTCTCGATTAGTGTAATGACCACCACCAATATCAGTTGCAACGTTTATAATACTTCGATTGGCGATGTATAAATCAAATAGGATCTTATTTAAATGTTTTATTGACACGATTATCTGATTTTTTACATCATCATCATAATGTTGAGCTAATGAAATAAATAAACTTCTTAAATCATTAAGTGTTTTATCGTATTCAGGCCTAAGTGGATCTAAAAATCTTTTAAAAAATCTTACATTAACAATCTGTCGATTCCCCCCCCCCCCCGGCTTCTATGACGAAATCAAATGCTGATCTAGTTATCTTAGGGATCCTTTGACCGTCGAAATCAGTAAAGTAATATCTATTGTCGCTTGGATCAAATTCAAATACTATATAAGACCATGGATTTTTATTTCGATATTCTGGATCTTTAATGCATTTTTTTTCCGTTGTGAGAAATTCATTTTTAGTTGGTTCTGAAATTTCATTATAAATAGGGGGAATATCAGGCCATCCTAACACTGATCTAATCGAACTTTGATAAATATCTACAGAGTAATCAGGGGAATTTATTTCAATCACCGCAGATTGTGTTGGTTCGTATACACCAATTGTTATTTTTGATTCTTTTCCTGTAATAGATTTAATTCTGCGCTGGAACTCATCGTTGATCTGTTCTATCTGATAACTACCAGTTGGAATACTAACTACTTGCCAATCAGGAGTTCCATCAGGTTTATTCTTATTTACGAATACTAATGAATTATTTGGCTGTTGTCCACCAAATGGTTTTGATCTAATATTAGGCCAGCTATAATAAACTCGAAGCTACGCTGACGCTATTTCTTTTGCAGGAATTGCGGTTGGAAAGTTAACGCTAAACTCAGGATTGGTCGGACTTAATGAAATCATTGTAGTTTTTGACGGAGTCGTATTAGTGACGATCTGTTGAAGTAACTCTCTTGACGTTGTCAAAAACTCAGACATTATTATTATTGTTATTATTTAATTCTCCATTTTGGCTATCGTCAGTAGCGATTATGAATGCTTCATCGTACGTTTTCATTATTGTTGCAAATTCCTCGTCGGATATTTTACCATCACTAAGATAAAATGAAACACATGAAGTTAGTTTAGAATAGGCTGCTGTTGCTGTGTGTAATTTTATTATATACTCACGTAATTTATCATTTGTGCACGTAGATATCTTTTTAGCGATAATACTGAGAATACCTGCGATAGTCGTTGAAGTTGAAACAATAATCGTTACAATTGCTGGAGCTGTCATTGTTATCGTTGATAATAATAATCCGGATCCAGCAACAACAGCGGAAACCGAGTAAACGATTATATCAATGACAACCATACGTCTGCGATATTTTTTTACTTTTACTGTATAATTGTCGATGATATTTTTTAGTTTGGTCAGACATTCACATACTTGATTATATCTGTGACGTTGAACGTCGATTAGCGATATACTATGACGTTAAGTAATTAATTGGTGAGTTTGGTTACAGACACCACCAGTAACTAGCCGAAACTATATCTTTATCAGATAATTCCAACGTAAATATTTCCTCAGAATCTTTATCCAATATTACAGACACAGTTCTAGAAGAATTACCAGTTGATGGAGATTTAGTAAATATTCTAAAATCTACAAAGTTAAGTACGGACAACCTATACACACCAGCAATTTCCGCAGTGTATTTAATAGTGTTATTTTCTGGTGTCCATATGGCTGATCCTGATGCTACTGTGTACACGATATTGACGATCTGATTGTGAGGAATTTTAATCAGATTAGTTTTTTGAACAATATTAGGTATTCCACTAACAATATCGTTGAGTTTTGTGTTAACGTCGGCTAGTTTTATGTCAACAATTGGTGGATCACCAAAAAAATCATGTACAGATTTGTTTATGTTTCTACGAAAATTTAAAAACGTTTGTATATGTCTAGTAAAAGTACCATTGAGTGTGGTCATTTCATCATTGATTGTTTTTAACGAAGTTGTCGTAGGAATGTTGCTATCGTCTACATATTTCTTCGTTGCAGCGTCAAAATCAGATTCTGGTGTTCTAAGATTATTAATACCATTATTATTCATGTTGAGAAATGCACGCATTATACCACCGTTGACTAACACATACTTAGATTCTTGATCGTCGACATATTTTTTTGTTGCTGCATCTGTATCTACGGTTGGATTTCCAAGGTCTATAATTTTTTTTCCTCACATAATAATATCACCAATAAATACATCACCAGTTTTCTTGATATAATCGTTAACTGACTTACCAGAATCTTGTATTTTACCTTGATCATTAAAAGTAACGATATTATCAACAACTGGGGTAGGAATTCGTATAAGTACATCTGGCAGTTGTATATTGCTTGTCTTTAATCGTCCTTGTTTATCCTCAAAAAAAAACGACTTCATTTTGATCCATACTTGTAATATTTAATAAATCATCAATCTCATTTCTGAGTTGATCAAGAGTTGCATATTTAGATAAATCACCTTGCTGCTGAGCTTTACCACGAGCAGATCTTCCGTAAATATCTACCATTATATTTATCAATATCTGTTTAAATGTGACAATGTGGTATATTCACGCACGACTTTATGAGGTGGTTTTGTTGATTTTGATATAGCATCAAGTACATTAAGTACTTCACGACCACATATTGGTGGATCAGTTAATGTTTGTGTTGGTAACGTTGAATACCAGATTGGAGCAGTATTATTGCTGACATAATGAAGAAATTCTTTTGGTGGCGCTAATCCATATGAATCAAAGTAAATAGTTCCACGTGGATCAATTGCATATCCAATCCAATGCGTGCCTGGTCCAGAATTTTTATCGAGATTGATAATACCAGTTTCTAAATCGCTAGCGATTTTAGGTAGTTGATCGCGCATGAAAACACCTCTGAAGTTTTTTATTTTTAGTTTTTTAGCAGCATTGAGTAAATCAAAATTGGACATAGGCGATATCAGTAAACTGTCCCGGGAAGTCTTAGGCCTTTTCCGTACCATGAATGTGGAGTCCCTGGCAATCTGAGACCTTTTCCCTTTTTTTGGATTCCCTTTCCTGTTGCTTTCTTTAATGCCATTCCAGCAGCAGTTCCAACAGCGCCTAATGCAGCTGCTTTTGCAACAGCTGGGGCTGCAGCTGCTATTAAAGCTGGTATAGCTGCGAGAAGTGGAAATATACCACCCGTCTTAGCGATGTCTTTGATGGCGCCCGCAGAAAGATTAAGTTTTATACCTTTATTTGATTTTTTGGCTTCATTGAAGTTTCTGAACTGACGCTCGGTCAACGATAATTTATTTGAACCGCTCATCTGTTCTCGCTTTAGCGATATTTTTATTCCACAGTTATTTTTTGATGCTGTCTTTTAATCTCACCAGGTGTCAGGGTAACGCTAACGTGATTGTATGACATTATAATTATTATCCTGATTTTAAATCAGGTGATCTAATTATGTGTTACATATTTTCTACTGGAGCATCAACGACTCTCATTCGTCCACCAACACCTTCAAGTAACATCGGCCTATTGCTGAGTATAACGGCTATTACTCTGTAATTGTCAATACCTTCTACTACTGGTGGTCCTAATGCTGCTACTGGCTTCAGCACGCGAGCTCGAAAATGTATATCAACTACTGATTGTCTGGTTAAATCTAAATGTTCCAGCGAAAAGTAATAAATCGGATATAAGGTTGTAAAATCTAACTGTGATATTTGTAAACCAGAATCGATATTCTGATCACGTCCCATAAATGTCATTAATCGATGATAAGCCCGTGCTACATGATTATTTCCAAAATTTAGTAAAATATCCTCGGATGGTTCTTGATGTCCATTTATCCTTAATGAAACTTCAGAAACACCGAGTTTATCAAATATCATAATACTACGTAGTTGACTACTCGTGCAGTATTTTTAAGCGCAATAAATATATGTCTTGGTGCAGAAACACCTTGTTGTGATGCTATCTGCCACGTAAATAAACCATCAATATTACTCTGGATAGCATCTGTGGTCACTTTCAACCATGACAATGTTGATTTACCGCCTTGACTCATAAAAGATAGCAACCGGTCTTCTTCAGATATTGATGGAGTCATCACCGGCATCCATAATGAAAGTTTGGTTAATACTACTTTACCATGAAGTGCAACAGTTGCAGCGGCATTAACTCCTTCAACTCCTTACATCATCGTCTGTAGCCTTTCGTACGAGTACAACTGTGTGCTTAGCTCCAAAAATAACTTTTCTAACATTTCTGCAGAATCCAAAAATATGTGAAAGTGGAATCGCACATGAAAATCTCCTGTCCTTGAGCATTGCTTTACGTGATGCAAATCCTAAGTTGAAATTTGCATTCATTGATAATACTGCAAGACCATCAACAAGTCCTCCTGCAGCTCTTACATTACCTGTAGTTACGTTTTTGTGGTCAGGATGATCAGTTGTATCCTTTGCAAACATCATTGATGGACCAGCTGATCTTGAATAATCATCGCTGTATCGAGCAAGACCAAGTATTGTCGTAGCAACGTCAACATCATTCTGAATAGATTCAATCTCTCGTCCATCAATCATATATGCAGCACTTTTGAATAACGCCATAATACCGTTGTTGACAAAACCAAAACCAACATCGTTATCGTATTCAGTATCATCTACTTTAAAAATTTTACCTTCAACTTCGATAAATGCTTCAGCGGGTAAGAAATATCTGCTTGTATCTTGAACCTGAAGCTTAATCCTTCCACGCTGATCTGGAATTAGAGCGTCATAAGAATAATATTGATAATCACGCACAGACTCATCCTTGAGTACTGGTGCATCCATGTCGAACGCTGGATCAGATATGCGTTTAAACATCTTTATTATATTTGCTATCGTCTAACACGAAGACCACTTCGAGAAGTGAGACCACTTCCTGCTATCAGACTAGCGGTTATATTTTTTTCTTTTTCTGATAATGGTATATCAGCCAACTCTGCTAGTTTTTGATTAGCAGCTTGATTTATTATTTTACTAATATTTGCAGGCATTACTTCAGTGCTAGGTAATTTTACAGGTTGAGGTCGGACCGCAGGTCTGCGTATTAATCGTGTTAGTCTATCTTTGATTGCTGAGAATGCTTTACCAGCAACATTGCCAACAGCACCAATACCTTTTTCACGAACAACATCAATAGCTTTCATTGATAGTTGCTTTGCAATCGGTATTGCTTTTGGGGCTATCCTTCTAAATAGACCCTGAACAACATCACCTAGTCCATCTCCGTAGATTGTTTTGTATATTGGTAATCGAGAATTTACCGCCCTGACCATGGTTGGTCCACGTTGAGTACTATGTACGATCATTTTATTATAGTAGCTGTATTTAATTACATACTCAATCCAGTGACTTAGTCACTATAGTAGTCATCGGCGATTTCATTAATGAGGGACCGATATACATTAATATCCATAATTCCACCTGTAAATAATCGTTTACAAATATCAGCTGCTTCATTGATGATTTCTGGGGAATTATTACCAGCTCGTTTTCCTCCAATGAGGATTTCTAGTCGATCAACATCAGCAAGGACGTTATTGGGGCATGTAATAAGGCCACTTCCCTGATTAGTAAAACCGCTTCCACTTATGTCGCCAGGAGAGGTGTCTGACGGCAAATATTCTTCTTCTTCCTCAATACGAGGTGGTCTGAACAACGATTTTACTGACGATAACATATCTCCGGGTAATGGCGCTCTTTTAGTATCTTCGACTTGTTTCACAAAAGTTTCAAAATCATTTTTATGTTTATCAGTGATTCTAGATATACCACGGGACTTTCGAAATATAAAGGGAACCCAATTTTTTTCAGAAACACTAGCGGTGTCTGGATCTAATAATGTATCACGATGTGGATATCCTGTTGCTGCAACCGCTACAGGTTTTTCTCGAATTATCCTACGACCATCTTCGGTTAATCGGGTTGGTGGTTTTGATTTTGGCTTTGGCTTTGGCGTAACAATATCTATTACGTCACCGACATCTTCACGAACTTTGTCAATACCCTCAAGTACTTGTTGTACTTCTTCTTGTAATTATGGTTGAGCCGCAGCTATTTCAGCTGGAAGTCCCCGTAAAATCCTTTTTGTCTATTTTGTTCTTTCTGCTATTTTTCCAGTTGCTTCAGCGGTTTTTTCTAACGCAGGTTGAATACCTTTAGTGGTCTCAGTGATAGGTTTAAATAATTGTTTTGTATCCTCTTCAAATTCAACCTGATATTCCTGACGTGATTGTAACTGTTGTTTAACTAAATCACGGACGGGTAGATATTTTCTAATTGCCTCTAGTCGCTCTCGAGCTAATCTAGCTGAATGTGGTTCTCCGATACTCATTTATTAATAATATCTATACTGGCTGTTTAATTCATAGCAGCAGAGAGGGTGAACGACAAAAATTGAGTGACCAGACAAGTAAACTAAACGCATTATAACATAAAAAACAAAAAAGTCAAAAATAAAATAACAAAAATGAGCTAACCCAAACGATTTATTATCCGTTTTTCAAACTATATGGTAACAATAAAAGTTAGGAGGTTTGGTTTAGCGTCATTAACCTTGTTTTCAGCCTTCGTAGGAACCTTTATTTTTGTAAAATAAAGTCTCTACAACTTTGTAGGGTTCAGAGAAGACATTACAAAAGATATACGCACCCCGCCCTTATCTACCAACTCGGGGAAACCAACAAACTTGGCCTTATAGGTTATGTATTTTAAATTGAAACTCTAAATTGTTAAATTTAAAAATAGAATGATAGAATATATGCTCCTTCGGTGTCTTACATATTATAATTAAAAATAAATTACAAAAATGATAGATGAGGTCAAACCGGTAGGGGGGAGAGAGAAGGGGGGGGAGCTTCGGTTTACAACCCAAGTAGGGGTGTGTACCAGCCTAAGCGCTGGCTGGAGCCCCAACCTCATGTCTCGCCTCAGGAACACTAACAAATTTGACCCTATGAATTATATGTTTTAAACTCTAAATTTTACATTAATAAAAATATCTTAACCATTAACCAATATATATATATAAGGTAACCCATACTAACATTAGGTACTAAGAAAAAAAATGTTCAATTTGAGATTTAGGAACTTTTGGAACCTTTGGACTTTTTTTGCGTGAAAATACAGATATCATTTATACTAAATGGGGCCAGAACTTGTGGCCTTGTTTGGGTGAAAAAATGAAACGTAACGTTCAGATCGAGAAAAAAGGATGCATCCAAAAAATGAAGAGAAGCATACAGAAAATAAAAGAAATGTGGCTCCTTAAGCAGGATGCAGCCTATTCACTCCCAAGAGTTATAAAAGAAAATGAGACGTCTCACCATGCATACATGAAAGACAATAGGAATTATTTTAATTTTGTGTACTTAAGCACAACCGTCACTCATTCAAAATAAAAATCTACAGGAAAAGAGAAATTCAAAATCATAAAAGGAAATGAAAATTTCCAAAAATAAAAAAAAAAAATTTTTATATAAAAAAATTTTATAGTAAATTTTGTAGAAAACCTGGACAAAAATTTTATTAAAAGCCATCCTTACATAAAATCTATAGCAAGCACACAATATAGCATCACACATATAGCAAACACAGGACTTAGGGACCCTTGGCAAAGGTCACTGGAGAGGGATTCCGATCAAATGATTGAAATCTGATCGAATGAACAAACCTTTAGATACACTAGGGAAATAAATACCCCCATCAAAAATTTGCTTTATAAATACATTTTTGATAAAAATTCTGTTTTATAAAGTAACAATACAACACACTTTAGGGGGATACACATATACATAAAAAACGTTTCTTTTTTTCGGCTAAGTGGGGGGAGCATCTGTCCGGTCACGCGAACACTATCTTGAGACAGTTTGACTAATGGTTTGCTTCCTTGGACCTAGTCAACTGACATGTTGAAAGACCTTTTGTTACAAAAAAAGTAAATAAGAAACTCCAGTTTTCCTTTCATCTGGTAATCACTAATACTAAAAGAATTTGCGAAGCTCTACTCATACTTTGTACCTCCTACACATTAGTATATTCGGAATGAGCCAAAATGAAGTGGCATACCTTAGAAAAGTTTAAAATACATATAACTCAGTAATGCATTATTTAATGACTGCGTCCTTAAAGCCATAAGCAATGATTTTCATTTTCAGTATTTGGGCTATAGTTTACTTAAGCTTTCGTAGAAGTCTGTCAATGTGCTAATGGGTTACCATCACATGTGTTAAACTTTAGTTCTTTCGCGTCTTTTGAAATGCCACTGCTACCACATATATCATTTGGGTTTGTTGCAGAAAAGCCTGATCTTGATTTAATCTGTTTTTGAAAAGATTGGCAATTAAGAAGTTAGAAGTTATCTAGCCTCCAACTGAACAGAAAAATAGCTTGTAACAACTAGTACTTACATGGTCTGTGCAGGATGTGGCGTTGAGGCGTACTTCATCGGAAACAGTTTGCACATTTGGAGGCAGCGGGCAAATTCAATTCCGTTCCTTGGTTCCACCCATTTATTTACGGTTTTTAATTTAGAATGAGAATTATATCAAGATAATATTTATATTTTGACCTGCACTCAACAAATTAGCATTGTTTTCAAAGAGCAGACATGTCTTCCTGTTCAAGAATAATTTAACTAGACGGTAGGAAATTAAATTTCTAGTAGGCGTTATTTGAGTTAGCTAATGCAAATGCTTTGTTGCTCACTGGAATAAATGGTGCCCTCTATCACGAAACAGGATCAAAACAATTCTTGTGCAAGACATACCTGTCTGCACCAACCGTTAACCTCGACGTCAATCTCGTCTTGAAACGCCATTTCTGTTCTTTGAGCTGTGAGGTTTTGACAGAACATTCAACGAATACTTTAAGTGCACTTATACAGGTTTAACACGAGACAAATTTAGTAGCAGACTTGAATCTGTGATGGCAGTAGTGTTATCCACTAGAAGTTGTTATTGACACAAGATATACATTCTAACAAAATATTTAATTACCCCTGACAAGTGGCCACACCTTTCAACAATATAAACTGCACTAAACTAGTCATAAACGAAATGCTCCCGTAATTAAAAAAACCTTTAATCAATGACAAGAACGTAAATAATAATAGAATCCAAAATAGTCTTTTTCAATAATGTATCATACACTAAATTGTATAAACTGTCTTCCTTTATATGACTGCTTTAAGGAATAACAATGCTTAACAATTTGTCAGAAGTGGAATAATAGACTAATCTCTTACGATTATAATCCATGCATTAGTATAGTAAGGTTAATGGTTCAATATTTCTGTGTATCAAAATAATACAAAATTATTTTTTAAGCAAAAGACATAAATTCCCCAACTGGACTACAAACCTAAGAGGGAAACAATGTTTGTTTTTTTAATGTAGTTTAGTTTTCCACCCTGGCCTCACGATTAATACAAATATGCGTCACGTGCGGGTTTCAACTCCCTCATATTCCAATGCGTTGTTATATCAGGTCTGTCACATTCTAGAAACTTATCTTTCAAGATCTCAAAGATTTCTTAGTGGAAGACACTAATTCCCACCAGTATTGCTAATTTCATAATGTTTTTCAATGGTTCCCAACAGTTACACAATAAAATCATATCCCTTCCATTTTACGAGTACTTACTTCTGTGTTTACATTTCACTGGTCTTCTAAATCTATCCACATAACTACTCGATAAAATATCCGTTTTTCCGGGATGAAATGTGTACAATGAAGAATGTTTAGCACATGTATCAAATCTTTAATCAGAAATGTAATTAAACAAACAAATAAAGCAGCTGATTTGGGAAAGGTGTACACTGAGAAACAATGCAAGTTCACCTTTCATGATGTCCTGATATCAAGGGTTTGAAGATATAGTTCCAAACATATGCGAGAATTTAGCTACATATACAATGGAAAAATTTGTTGTCTTAACAGCTGCAAAATGTAACACACATTGCAAATAAATCCGGCGGAAGAAATGGAAAAACAAAGTAAAAGGAACCAAATATGCAGAGATTGCTTAAAACAAATGAGATTAATATAGCATTTCGGCGAATGAAACGAACAGGTTCGAGATCGAAATCAGCTGTGAATTACATGTTATTATGGAAATAGCAAACAGAGGCCTGATCTGTTTTGAGAAAAAAAACCAATTCCGTACTGATTGTTTTATTTTATATAATTTACTTATGATTTAAAAATCGAACCCAGTATAGCACCTCACACTTCTCCAGAAAATCAGTTTAGCACAATAAATTGGTTAACTCACCTGAACCAAAGTAACATGAAAATTGAAATTAACGTAATAAAATTTGCTAATTTGAAACACAATGTTTCAGATATAGATATAAAACATGTTTCAAAATTGCACTCTAAAATTTAAGTAAAGAATCAATGTGACTCACTTAATTGAACTGCTCACTTTGGATGACAACATCATTCCATATCATACTGGCATTTAAGAAAGTAAACAAAGTTGACCAAAGTATTTTAGAGATTTCATGGGTTTTTCCTGCGAAGAAAGTTACTGACCGGATGTAAAATACCTCTGCCTAGTGCCGATTGATTAAAATCAAACAACCTACAGAAGAAATAAACAAAGAATCGTTTTTAATAGATTTGTTTGTAGAATTTATTATGGCTTGCTTTTGAAATATGTTGCAGACCTTTAATTCACCTACGATGATGAGCTTGGTGGATTCTTTGACAAAAAGTATGAAAAACAAAACAACTTATAACGAGGCAAAAAGAAATTACGCTTTTAGAAGGGTTCTAAACAGTTATGTTATCTCTATTGCCGTTGCATTAACTGCCATAATTAATTGCACTATTTTCTTTGAACAGTTGCTTCCCCTTTTGACCATATAGTAATTTGTATTCCATTTTTCATTTAATTTTTCCAGTTGTTTTTCTCAAACACACTGTAAACTGTTTTTATAATTTAGCCTTTTGTTTGGATAGTTTTGTTGCTGATGTCTTCTTTGCCTTAAATCTGTTTCAGACACCTTTCAATGTCAAGTTACATTAACTCTATTTTAGATTTGAAAACGTCTACAGCAACCACATATTTCTTTAATAATCGTTCTTTTTCTGCAGTGAATATTACCTTCACCGAATGTGAAAGAAATCCAGTATGACGTTTTTTGTGGCAACCATCGATTACAGTCTCTTCTTCCTGATTGACCGATGGTCTTTGACACCTGCGTGATAGAAAGCTTTCTTGTGTCTATTGTTTGCATTTCGTGTTCTTCGGGTGTTTGTAATGGCAGGCTGATAGCAGCTGATGGTTCATTTGAATACTTAAATTGAGTCTCTGATAATTATCAAGTTCCAATGATCTAATGTTTAACTGCCCATAAAATTCCTATGTTATGGTAGAAAAATGAACAGTGGAATCTTTTCTTAAACGTCGCTAGCAGTCAATGTTTCTAGCATCATATTTTTACCTATTTTCGTCGCAAATGCATGCTCATTGAGGGAAGTATGGTCTATTTATCAATTTACTACATGCGCATTAACTATTGCTATGTCTGCATTCCTCTCGCAAATCTTACAAAGTCTGAGCCAATTCTGAAGCCATAATACTGTAGACGTCTTGTACATGAACCTTGATTTTTCAACATTTATGATATTGCAGTTTCGAAAACATGATATTCACTTTTTGTTTGAAGTTGTAGATCTAAAATCGGTACATTCTCATAGTCATATTCAAGATTTTTCATTTCAAAATCGTCACCACCTACAGTCATTGTTCGCTTATTTATATAGCTAAACAAATAGACGAATGAGATGTAATTGAATTGGGATTTACAAAAGTGTTGCTGTTTTGAAAATCTCAAACAGTGGTCAAAACGTAAGGTGGCCTCGCAGCACACAGTGATAAAAGATGCTGAAATTAACGACAGGTTAAAACTACTTTATTGTACATGCTTTAAGTCTGTTTTGTAGAAGGCAAAATTTTAGGCAAAATATTTAAACAAGAGAGATCACCAACACAATTTACCCCTGCACTGAAACTAATTCTAAAAGTTGCATATAGCATGTTCTTAAAAAAGCTATTATAATTTGCTATTAGTACACTATCCACGATCTACTGTGAAGAAATTGGAAAGCTACTTATAACACTCAGTCGCGTCATAATTGACTAAATGATTTCACATGGACTGCTATATGACACAACTGACAAGATCCTACAATTGATTTTAAAATCAAATATATGCAGAAATTTAAGTATGTTCTCTAGCTGGCTGACGTGTACAGTAGATTAAATATTGACCAAAACAGAACACATCAACACCATTTACCACGCGACAATTAGCTCTGCTCTTACCGTTGCATATACAGCATAAAGTAACATAGTCTATTAAAACTGATCATTTGTCTTCCAGAAACAACCGATATTGAACAAAACTTTTCAATCCGATCATTCCCGTTTCTTTCGCAATAGGCAGCCTGATATCTAATGTACTTCTTGTTACACAGCTGTTACATACACAGAGTAACTCGCGTTGGTAAATATTGTATGAGATGAGTGAAACGGCAAGACAACATTTTCGAGAAGTTAGCGAGATAAAATTAAAAACAAAATATTTTATTTTATCAGACATTAAATACAAAGAGAAAATGCTGAGTAGGCAAACAATAAATTTGAATGGTTAGAGGCAAATATGTAAATGGTTTCAGTTGGTATATGTATTTTAACAGCTGGATTGAGTTTATCTGGAATAGCTATTGGCACAGCTGTTCTAGTAGACGTTATTGTTTGTAACAAAAGAGTAACATCTCAGTACCAGCAAACTCAGGTGATAAAGAAGTGTGGAAAAGATTCAACGCACTGTCAAACGACTTATGCCTCAACACCAACTGTATAGCTAATTAAGGTGACCATGATACATTAACTGATGCAGCAAATGAAAGATGAATTTGAAAGAGTTGCCAGCCGGACACTTAATAGATTTTGTAAAAATAATATGAAAGGCTGCGATACGCGGAGGGAATACGTCGACAATACGTTAACCGCTATTGATCAGAGAGGAAGAATGACAATGAAATCAGAGCAACAGGATCAGATCGATGAGAACCAAACCGAATATTTTAGAAGCTTATGATGTATTTAAAAATATATTCAGTAGGTAGAAACACATTAAGGCATAATGTTAGGTAACATTTACAACAGGTACAACATATGATACACAGTGAAATTAATGCATTGGAGAGTGACATGGAGAAAAAGGAAAGACTCTGGAAACTATAGGACTTCATATTTTCGGTTGGAGAAGTCACAGGACGAGAATACAAGTAATAATTTTAATACACAAATTAATGGCCTGAATGACAAGATAATAGCAAGCCCTAATATGCTGTAAATATTACAGAAACGGCATGATTATAGATAATTGAAAGAGTATAAACGTATTGTGCTCGAAAAACACTATGGGAAAGTATTTACAAAGAGTAGTCCCTCCTCTTGTCAGAAATAGGAAGAATGCGTCCACGCTCTATGTGTCTACATGTGTTTAATTACTGGGTCAAGTCCATCTTCTGCCAATGTACCGTGAATGTACTTCAGAATTAGAATATTGCATACAGAAACTTGCACTAAGGCATGCATGCATTATTTATGTACTATTTGGAGATAATGCGGTCATTAGAAAATACATATAACAAAGACATGATCAGAACTCCAATAATAGGGTTTTGTCGCCGAGGTCACAATTTTTATTATAGTCTGTAGAAGAGTTGATGATTTTACTTTTCGAGGGCAAGACTTAAATTTTCACCTAATAAATTTAATACATCATGTTGACAAAACAAAAAATGCCTGTAAAATCTGCTAGATATCCGCCAAAAAAAACAAACAAAGGCTGGGCAATTTCAGTTAACATGAAATCTCATCAACGTCTGTATATCGATCTAGTAGATTTAATTTCGGCTCCTTCTCCCAACTCGGCCAAAGAAATACGTTAAACTAGAAAATTAAGGCCGCGAGGAAGCGCATTCCTCCATGCATGTAATAGTCTTCTATCAAAATCTAACTACTGCTAAAAATGTGGTATTTATATCATTTTAGCGTATTTGAATACAAGACACGATGCAATATGATCACGTAGACACAGTGTTTAAAATTCAGCGCAGGAAGTTGGTTTTGGTTTTACTCTGTAATTGTTGTACATACACACAATACATGTACATTATACATCTTAAAATTATGTTTCAAAACGAGGTTTAATTGAAATACATTCATACAAACTATGTTTTCCAGCTCATGAATATCGTTGCTGGTACACTTCATTTTAGATCATGTACATGAAATTCTAATTCATTTCACCAATACCAGACCAATATGCCTCTTGGAAGAATTTTTAATCTGATTATGTGTGTCCGATTGCCTTTTATTTAATATAGTTGTGTAATGTACAACCTCGTTTTAGAATAATTGTTTACGTATGAATGCATGATAATTACTTTTCATGAGACATACGTTTAATCATTAAAATCAATAAGCAGTTTGAATTAATCATAAACGTTCGTCTGAGTTTTGCACAACATTTAAAGGAATTTAAAGGTCGATAACATCTAGTTTAAACTGTTAAATAAACAAAGAAACACACGCACTGATTGTAACTCATATACGCAAGGCAGACGACGGAACTAGTCCATATCATTGGTAGAACATCATCTCAACAAGGCTTGTTTAACTTTTTCCTTCTTCATCTACTACGAAAGTACTTATAATTCTAGCAATACTACTACAATAATAATGTTGCTAATAAAGCTGCTACAATACTAATATTACTAACAATACTATTACAGTACTAATATTACTAGCAATACCACCACTACAGTCTATTATTGCTAGGAATATACTATTTCTAAGATCTAATATTACCAGCAATATTACCACAGTACTAATATTACTAGCAATAATACTACTACAGTGCTAATATTACCAGAAATACTACTACTACTACAGTACTAAAATTGCCAACAAAACTACAACAGTACTAACATTGCTAGCAATACTATTTCTACGGGACTAATACTACAGTACTAATATTAATAGGAATTCTACTACAGCACTAATATTACTAGTAATACTACTACAATACTGATATTACTGGGGACCACGAGTGGCCGAGTAACCGTTTTGGATCACTGCCGTCTCACCTCTGCGTGGGTTCGAGTCTCAGGCTCGGCTAACGTAGGTATGTGAGGAAGCCTGCCAGTAGCTTCTCGTGCGTCGGTGGTTCTTCCTGGGGTTTTCCAGGGTTCTTCCTCCACCAGTTATACTAGTAGCCATGTATAGCCTATCTTGTGCTGAAAAATGGCGTTAAACCCTACAACATCAACGACAACTAATATTACTAGCAACACTGCTTCAATAGTAATATTACTAACAATACTACTACAGTAATACTATTATTAGCAATACCACTGTCGTGTTTGTCAGTCTGCCTGCTTTTATCAATGAATTAAACATAATGAAACGCGAATTTTGTGTCAATTTATGTGTTTTACGGCTCTCTGTATAAAGCAAAAATGCAGTTTAAAAACAATAAGTACACAAGTTGTGGTTCAAGCATGATTTTGTTTTAAGTCAGTAGTATATTATAAAGAGATAATAATGACTCAGCTATTACATTACATCTTTCTGGTGTATCCGAGTTGTGTATTGCATATTATTATTTCATCGATTCATCAATAACGTACTGCATTGATCTCTTGATGACAGGAGAAAATAATAGCGTTTTTCGTTGCCCTAATCATTCAGTTTTAGTCTGTTGCAATGCAAATCTCAAATAGGTATTTCTTTGCCTCATTACTATAATGTCGTTTCAAAACGTACAAAAGAAGTGCCAAGCGTTGTTTGAATATCTTTTCGCAATGCGAACAATTTTGGGACTAATAAAGTGGATACACACAAACACACACACACACACGCACACACACACAACACACATACCAAATGAAAATACTTCATAACTAGAAGCATATTAAACAACATTTTTTTATCCGGATGATTGTCAGACTATATAAACATGCTGGTACATTTTCAGATTTTAACAAAAAATAAGGTGCATCTGATCGTTTCAGGTGTTTGTTTTCTCCCCGAGTTATTGTTTGATTAATTACACGCAAAATACACCTAGACTGTATATTTCGTCTTCCTTTAAATAGAAGCCTAACGACGTAATCTTTATTTTGAATGATATAAACATTCGAATTGGTCTAAAATATATTATTTGTTATGAAATTATTTGATATATGAAATTTACCTCCACTAGGTCAAGTTTATAGCCGTGTGACAGTTGTGTGGGAGCAACGTCATATACAACTGCCTGCTGCCATTCATGTTATAGATCGAAGACTAGCGGCTGTGAGGTTAAGTAGGAACATTACTTTGTGAACGCTCAATCTTTGATAGGCAGAACAGTGATCAATGGCAGTAAGCACCATGCAAGACACAAATATTTCTAACTTGGAAATTGGTATCCGGTCAGTAGAGGTTATGGGAAAGAAGATATTAAAAATTCTCGCGAAGAATGCTACGCGCTCAGAAAATGACATTTGTCAGACACATTTGAACCATAGCGAATGTAAAATGATATTGAGTGAATACCAGAATGAAGATCACTGGTTTGATACACAATCTCAGATACTTCTTGTGCTGTTTTACTGTATCGTTATGGT
The DNA here is from genome assembly GCA_016617855.1 of Megalonaias nervosa. Lineage (NCBI taxonomy): Eukaryota > Metazoa > Mollusca > Bivalvia > Unionida > Unionidae > Megalonaias > Megalonaias nervosa. The sequence continues at coordinate 59,666 of JAECUM010013928.1, forward strand.
GTTTGGAGTTCTAAGCAATTCCATGATATGCTATATTGTGATAAAATTCAAGGCACTGAGAACTCCAAGAAATATTCTGATTTTAAATTTATCGATTTGTGACATATCTATGTGTATATTCTGCATGCCTTTCTCTTTGATTCGGTTGACATTAAAAAACTGGCATCTTGGAAATGTTCTCTGCAAGATGACGCCATCGTTTCAAACGATTGAAGTCTTCGTTTCGACGTTTACAATAGTGGCCATCGCTGTTGATAGGTACTGTGCGATCGTCAAAGTGTCCCGTGACTATGCACACCGATTTATCGTGTACTATGTCATAGCTCTGATATGGATCATATCATTTCTGCTCTGTATACCAATGATATTATTTCACGAGGTACACCCAGTATCGCCAAGTATACTGGACATGACCTTGTACAACATCTGTATGGAAGTGTGGCCATCTGAAATATGGAAGAAAGTGTACACTACCGTCGTGATGGTTGTGCAGTATATGGCTCCACTAGTGATTATCTCAAGTCTTCATGCAAGAATATGCAGCTTCCTGCGTATGCGCATCAATGGGAACCCAAAGACGGAAACGGAAACGGACAGAGTTCTTCGTGAAATCAGGCGCCAGAGGAAGAATCTGCTTTTACTGACAGCAATTGCAATGTCTTTTGCATTGGCATGGCTTCCTCTTACAATCTTAAACACGCTTGCTGACTATAATTATCAACTTTTTATGGATAAACACTTTAACTATGTGTATGCTTATTGTCTTCTCTTGGCACTGAGTTCAGCGAGTATTAACCCAATCATGTACGGGTGGTTCAATACAAATTTCCGAGAGGCCTTCATTGATGTGGTGTGTTGCCGTAAGAAGAACGTACATGACAGTTTGGAAATGGCTTCAATCAAGTACTTTTCCAAAGGTAGAACGCCAAGCCAAGTTAAATTGTACAGTAGCCTAGAATCGACTTCACGCTGATAAATTCCATTCCTTCGCTAAATTTGCTCAGCTACTCAGAATTTAAGAGAGTCACGCTGTTGATAATCACTGCAATTATGCTTACATTCGTGTAATTGCCAATTTGTTTCACTAACGGATTTTGGAATTTTGGGGAATATATATTAAAACGGTGAGTTGAATAACACTCAATTAGGATATGTGAAGAAAGAATATTAATTTTGGTTTAGATTATATCAAAAATGTGTATTTTTATATATATGAATTCTTTACTATCATGTACAATTCTTACACACTGTAATTTATAGAAAAAAATAATATTTGATTCTTGTCCTGTCAGACTTTTGATTGTGATCATGGCTGTTCCATTAATCCAAAATCAGCAATGGCTGATACTGTTTCCTTGCGTAACAGCACTGATAGAATGGGCATATTAAAGGAATTCAGTTGAGTTATATGAACATGTTTTGTTAGCTATTCTATTCAAGTGCGGTATTGAAACATATTTTAAGCCGAGAACCGTTTGTTTTTTGACGGCACTGTAATGATTGAGAAATTGGCTTTTGTTTTCAGCGACTGTCGTTTTGACACAAAACATGTTCCTCTTTTTCCTTTCATCAATAGAATATTTTTCATATATCCAACTCTTCCCAAATATGAGTTTACAATTTACAAAATGCTAGTGTTATAACAAAATAAGCGTTAAGTTCGATTCAGATACAAATTCGTTTTTAGTAAATGTCTTAATTGTTTACAATAACCTTTTCCATCGTTGTTTCATGAAGAAACCTGTAAACTTCACAACCGTATTATACAATGATTCAGTTCTGTATGATTTTAAAATTGTTCTGTTCATTCCATGTTATTATAACTGTCAGTCATTTTGAACATGCATCAAGAATGAGATGACACACAGGCAGAGATATACACACACACATATATATTCATTTTTGTAAGTATATCCAACTAGTCGCTAAGTGAGATTTTGATACAGTGTTTGATGTCTAACTGAAATTTAAAGTATAGTGAAAGTTTTCTTCCTTTATTGTACCAATCATACAAGGAGACATTATGCAGTAAAGTGATAACGAAGAAAGTACATGTATCACTATGTATTTTATCGAGTTGGTTAAATCTTTGTAACAATACTGCAAATTGCAATGAGATATATGTGAAAAAGTACATGGTAGAATCTAGATGCTTTTCTTGTAACCTGAAAACAACTAATTTCACAGTTTTCAATGGCTTGCCCCGAAACCTGGCATGTGCTTTGGTCATCACATACGGATATCAACAAAACACCACGCGCTCGCAGTTTCCGGTAGAGTAATTGTCGGATTTGTTCCACAATCGACAGAGGTGCATTGCAGAATCTTCTGAAAATTAGTAATGATGATCACTTGAACATTAAAATATTCACAAATCTTTCTGCCTTCATGAGCTTGAAAGAGTTATTGCCCATTTTGACTTGCACAAATTTAGAATTTTGTGAATATAGAAAGTCAGTGGATTGCGGTTGAGTTCATGGTATATAAACACTATGTTGATCGTTTAAAGATATGCATCTTGCCTAGATATTTGTATTCCAAATTTTGGGGAAAAAGTTATGGAGGTTTTGACAATAAACTCATCTCCGTCATAACTGCAGCGGTGGTATGCGGTATAGGTGTGGGAATATTTAATTAATTGTTTACTATTCATTTACTATCAGATTATTCCTTGTACACGAGTCCTATGCTTACACCCTAATCATTATCAAAACCAAAACAATCGAATCTAATCATCACTGTTTCAGTTTTTCACGTCCTTGTAAGTAGGGGAAAGTGTTTTCACTGCAATAGGCCAGAAGGCAACAAGCAGTCATCCTCACGCCTTTTCGAGCAATTTCCACATAGATGATGAATAGTCCTCAGCGGTGTATATAAAAATTCACCATTTTTCCCGCTCGAACAGAACCGAAATAACGTAAACATCTGAAGCTCTAGCAAAGAATTTTACATAAAAACGATTGTAACTCTGTTTTTACCTTAGTTAGTTAAATATACGTACGTTGGGAGGGTGGTGATTGCTTAACTGTATGCATTCTTACAATTTAAAGAAAAGATTAGTCTTTATTTTTATTTGGAATTGTTTCTGAATTAAGTGATATAAGTTTGGTTTCTAGGGCTTTATAGCTAAATTAACTTTCAAACCTGTATGGTTTCTAAATTCATCAAATTAATTTGCTCATTTATTGCACTAACATAAACATAATAGTTTTTACTATATTCTGTTGTTCTCTACAACCATTCCCAAAATAAACAGATGAATGACTCTTTAAAAAATTGTTTTTTTCGCATCTTCCAATAACGAATAGAAGATGTAACAAGCTTAACAACGATCCTTTAAAAAAAAACAAAAAACTACTGGACTAAGATTCTGGCAAACATTGCATTCAGTTGCGTTAAAAATGGCAATAACGCAGACATGAATTGTTGGAGATCAGTAATTTCTCAATAAACTCATTTTCCAATCATGGCCATAACAAATACACGTTTCTTAGCGATCGAATGAAAACTGTGCGACGAAATTTTGTTAAACACAACATCACCCTACAAGTCAAAACGCAGTAAATATAAGAAATGTTGCAGGAATAATTTGTCCATATCCGAATCTTCAGATTATTATAATACAATTTTCAATGTTTCATGTCTACATTGAAATTTATGAGACAGTTTTCGTTAAAAAAATAAACGGGAAATTATTACAATAAAAACTGCAGGAGTGACTTTACTATACGTGCATCTTGATATAATGTCAATAATATGTACAAAGTTGCACGGGTATCCCATCAGAAACGTTGAGACTAGTTAAATCTAGCAGGCTCTGTGAGACACTGCACCCAGTTTCAAGACAAAAGGAGCAAAAATTCCTCAAAAAACATTGTGGAAGCAAGTAATTTGCTGACATGCGCATGTTGAGATGATGACCATATCAAGTTTTATCATAAATCTTGGAAAAACTATGTGACCAACTGCATTCAATATATTTTGTAATATACATCATTCAATTGCAAGCCAAGAAGAGCATTAAGATGCATCTTGAGGTAATGAGCTCAATAATTACCAAGTGTTTTGGCAATACAACAAAAGCTGCGTATATACCTCGGGTACATGCATCTATTACATCTCTCCAACAATTGTTAGATAGTGTTTTTGTTTATGTTTATTTAAGGAATAGGACGACGGGCAACTGATTTTAATTAAAACTAAGGAACGTTGACGTTTAATGCTGGCATTATTTGTAAATCTTTAAATCATTTCTAGATAGTTATTGGCAGTTGCGATGATATAAGAAACGCTTCCCTATTATGAGACTGTTCAAAGATTGTTGGAGAGCTAAACACGATGTCTAAAGATGTCCAAAGAATTAGTTCTCCCAGGGTTAGTTACATAGGCCTTTGTTCTTCTGATCCCTTTAACATTCATATGCTAGCGCTGTGTCACTGAATCGAGGACGTGGCTAAGCGTGTCAAGTTAATTGTTCTCATTGAATTGAATACATTCGAACTGAAATGATCAGTGATTTAGTTAATCAAATCAATTGCATTAGACGTGTTTGTTCACAACTTAACTTTACTCTTACCGGCGTGATATAGCAAATTCGTTTGAGCCGTAAAGAACCAAACCAAAACCAAGAACACCAACATGCATCATCGACCTCTCCAGCAAATAATTGTATCCTATCAGATTTATTTATTGATATTTTTAAATACTACCAGTTACAACAAAATGATGTTATTTATCTCTATTTATCCACACGTCTTCTTGACACTTTTTGTTTCCTTTCACAAATTTTATTTCCAAATACCCAAATATTCTGTCATAACCTCATTATAACTAGTGTATGTCATAATTACTGATTAACGAAAGGAGAATGCAAAAGTGTGGATGTTTTCAAGGAAGTAATTAATACATTTATAATTTTCTTCAAAATCCAATACCTAGTGCTAAAATATATTTTCAAACTGTGTCTGGTATTTGAAAATATTCCAAGCTGGTGGGATGAATGGCCAAAATATGACTTTTTTCTTCCATTTTGCATATGCAGTCTCATCACCCTTTATTCAATACTAGCTTATGATATGTTCCTTAAACGTTTCATACATCCTTTCTCGCAGCACTCCCGTATTCCCTTCTCATAATACATAGTAAAAATTTCATGCAGGTTACATTAAGAACATGGTTTCAAATGAGTATGTGACTATTTTTTGCGAGATAAAGGTCATTATAAGAATATAGTCAGTTTGTCATAAAAATGCAACTTACTTTGCCTGTTATTTCCGATACATTCAAGTTGTTGGCCTTGTGGAGGGAACGATTAAGTAACATATGTTTCATTCTGTAACACATTACATTTTATTTATTTACTTATTTATTTATTTATTTATTTATTTATTTATTTATTTATTTATTTATTTATTTATTTATTGTTTTAAGTCTTGTCTCTCAATTCTAAGCAATTTATGCACCATAGATGCACATATGCACAATTTATGCACCACAGATGCTGCAAATAGGCAGTTCGGTTGGTTTCACTCCTATTTTCTTGTGGCATTCAGACATGAGATTTACACCCTAAACCTTGCTTCCTAATAAACGATTCATGCGATGACCGGTGTTGACTTAATTATTGATGACTGTGACACTAGCCTATTTCTCGACTTCAGAAATGAATAATTATACGTGTTCAAACCTCTCTGAGTCAATGAACTGCCTAGGGAATTGGATCTACATTACAGAGCATAAACAAAGCTTGTTTCTATTAGATTTTTCTCATAACATATCCGTCTTCTTGAATTTTATTATGTTTGGTACTGTTTCGTAGGCAAATAAAAAAAGCACATCAACAGACTGATAATTTATGTTTTGAACGTTATCTTAAAACACTTTTGCTTCATATATTCTGTGGAAGAGCGGAAATTTTGTTTCAAAATGAAATACTTTAGAGGAAGATTTGAAAGACCAATATAAAACAACAGGTGAATGACATAAGAATCTTTTTCTAACAATCACTGCATATAGGTTAAACGTTTGGGCCTTACATTCAGTTAAGATGTTTTGATGTTAAGTAACTTTATCCGCATTACTGAGCCTAATTGAAAGAACATTTTTGAGTTATAAGCGATTGAACACTTGATAAAGAGAAACTACTATTTTTGCACATTCGAGAACTTACAACGGATCAGTCTAGAGCAGGATCCCAATGCCGTCTTCTTTAATCAACTGTCTTTAATTTGTGAAAGGATATCAGTTAAAACGCATTAGATGAATTTACTTCATGCAGCCTATTCTTTTTCATTCGAAATAAAATAATCTAAACTTTGCTTCATACATCTTTAAGGACAGACAACGAAAACTTGAAGAATACCAGCAACTATAAATATGACACCTATCGTGTTGTGTAAGTTCTGATATTACTTACAGATATGCTGGCAATACATATAAAGATATGATTAGTTGCGAAAATTCTTGAGGTTATAATCCTGAAAAGAAATAGTTCCACATGACATTTATGTTTTGCTCAGAAAAAGCAAGAGGTTTAAAAAAAAGTAACAAATAGGTAAACACATTGTTAAATTCTTTAAGATAATGTTTGGAAAGATTATATAAAGCGAAGAACATTTAAGATCTGTTTCAGCTTGAAGATAATGGTGCTAAAAGTCTCTGAAATAGTGTATGTCTATCAACGAAACACATTAGAATGTTATGATGTCAATGATTCGATCTTATATCTGACAAAATGTTTTCGCAAAGTTTCTAAAATTAGTGGTAATATATTAAAACCAAAGCTCTGAGTTCAAAGAGGGCAAAATTGTGTACTTAAAGCAATACCAATTTGGATTTATTAATATTAATCAAATTTTGCAATGTAAATACAAAACTAAGGCAAACTATGTTGCCTTTCTTATATTCTTACAGTAAATGTTAGTTGCCCGGGAAACTTATTAGGACTAAAAAGCATTAAGACGTACTATTTTACAGGATTAAATTGTGTCATTAAGTTGGTAAATTTTAGATGTTTAGGATTAAAAGCATTGAAGAGTAAAACGTAAAGCGCTTAGTAAGCAAGACGAACGAGGCAACCGCGTTGAGCCCCGCGCTTCTCCGCAATGCAATTTTGTTGTTTGGGGCCTCGCGCTCATCGCTTGCTGCCTTGGGCCCCGCATGCTGCTTTAGACCCCGCATTTCCTAGGGCTGGACCTGTTAATAATGATTATGTCTATTAATTTCTCCACAATGCTTTTGCCACCGAGTCTAAATAAACTAGAGAAAGTGTGTGCGTAGTATATCTTCATTACCTGATCCGTCACATTTGCAAAGATAAGTGCTATCGATTGATGTTAACATTTACATCCAGGACAGCTTCCAGATTACAATAAATAAGCGTTAAACCAATATTTCTGACAAACGCCTGCAGACAGCACTAACATAAACATGCTTCTTTCAGTTTCTGACTGCAAAACCGGAACGTCAGGAATCCAGAATTAATGAATTTATCTTCATACGTTAGTTCCACTCAAAAAAAGCTACCTAATGTTTGAATTATGTAAAATGCCTGCTGAAACCTAAGAGAAACATTAGAAATTTCTTTTCTCTGTGGTTATAAAAGAATCAAGGATTGTCGCAAAATATGAACTATCATATTTATATTTTTGCATGAAAAGAATGAGAATGTTTGTTGTGCATTTATATTCCTTCTTCTATTCATCACCATCATCTTTATTGTTATCGACGAGTTTTATTGATATTTTATCTAGCTGTAAGAACTGAATTCATGACTCGCAAAAAACATTTCCTAACTCCTAAAATAGCACATTTGCATACCAGCTCTAAAAACCAGGCGCACCCCCGATTGCAAATTAACGAATATACAACTGTGAGAATTTGAACATTTGCAGATGTACACACCGTTTGGCGAAGTTTGTGCATAAATGCTTCATTATGTATTGGTGATGATTATTATTAATTTATGTCTAGTGTTTTTATCTTCTTGTTCAATAACTCAGGACAAACCTGTCCTTTCAAGGCTTGATCCGTCTAAACATAATTAGTTTGTTATTTTTATTTATTTATGAATTTCAATTTTTAGTTTCACATTGTACGTCACTCAGTAATATTTACAGTCGTAAACTTAGGTATTGCGGATTTCCATTAAACAAATAAAACACTGGCTATACATTTCCACTGAAACAACTGCGATAGCATCAAGGCTGTTTAGAATTTGCTCACTTTGATATCCGCCTAACAATAACTGATAAGTAGGAGCTGGTGGCATTGGTGTTGGGTATTTACTACTACTGCTACAATCTGCGTTATGTATTAAATCTCATTTCTGGCAGTAATGTGTTGGTACGTTTATGATACCGGCAAGAGGTTTCTAAGGTAACAGTAGAAGTATAGACTGAGCATCAATTTGATTTAAAGGTTCTCGAAACTGCGTGCAATTCTATGTTGACTGTATTGGAAATATATATGTATACATAGATTGCAAGGCAAAATTTAGATGAAAGTCGTCCATACAGAACTTGGATTGACATTCTATAGCTGCTGTCGGTATTAAATTTTCTGAGTGATGATTATTACCAGATGAGTATTTATAAGCAATAAGAATTTCCTCAGTATTACCATTGTTTAATTCATTTTATTCATTTGTTAAGAATTAGAAATAAGCTACAAGAAAATTGCATGAAGTATAGATGTGACTGGCATGAAGTATTGACCCAATAAGGGATGTGACTAGCATGAAGCATAGACCCAGTAAGAGATGTGAATTGCATATAGCAATGACTCAATAAGGGATGTGACTTGCATAAAGTATAGACCCAATAAGGGATGTGAATTGCATAAAGCATAGACCCAATAAGGGATATGACGAAGTAAGCTAACAAGTAGATAATAAAAGAAAATGCCTTGGAGAGTTAAGTTTGTATCGGTGACTATGTCTGCATGAAAATGAAAGCATTAAGAGCGTTTCTGGCAAGCAAAGTCTCTTTACATCTGGTAATATGTAATATGGTAATATGTATATCTGCCTATTGGCATCCAAATTTTTAGGATAGATAGTTAATCAGCGAATGTATGTATGTATGTATGTATGTATGTATGTATGTATGTATGTATGTATGTATGTATGTATGTATGTATGTATTTGTCTCTTTATTAATTTAGCAACCTTTTCGTAAGAGGAATTAAGACAATTACACATATAAAATTTGGTTTCCATACTAACCAGTACAGACAACACTAAATATTCAGATCACATGATCTATGTTAAGTGGAACAAGTCAAATCGAAACATTCATCGAACAGAGCAAAAACATGCATATAGGCCAGGTGCTTTGGGATAGAAACATTAATTTCTTGGAGCTTTTTCATGATGTATTATTAACTTTGTCATTCCAAGCAATAATCATTGATGCTATAAAAATATAAATATTGTGATACTACGATTGTAGAACAAAATCTTATCTGTGTTTGGTTTGAAGTCTTGTCTACACGAATCGACCTTGTGCACACCGGGCTATGACATTTTGTTGCATCTAAACAGTTGGCACGCGTCTATCCCTATATTATTGCACTGATTGCTTAAAGAATGTCCGACACTAGCGACACCATAGCACTATTTGGACTTAATTAAAGTGTCCATTTTTATTATATACATAAGTGTGAAATATGGAGACGTATTGGCAAAATGATTTTCATATTTTTTCATTCCTATATTTTCACATGTGAAAAACATATCGTCATATTTTTACATGTGAAAATATAAGATCTCCCATCATGGCATGCGACGTTTGATTGTGTGTGCCTACAAAAGGTTCACCGGCAACACCAAAAAAAATAGAGTACCTTGTGAATTTGTTGAGGCCACCTTGATTCAGCCGGAATCCAGTTCAGCTCCTGCTTGTTGAGGCCAATCTGATTAAATCAGAATCAAACTCCATTTGTCATAAACGGAGCAGAGCTGGAAGATTTAATTGATGCTGCGCTACACACGGGAACTTTGATTCTAATCATATTGATTTAAATACCTATACATTTAGTCACTTGCTGAATAACAGAAATGTTAACCTACGAATTAGATTATGTCTAATAAAGAATTATCATTTAAATATCAGCATTCCCATGATAACTTAAAATGATTATACATAATAAAATTTAATCCTATTTTTTCGTTCTACATTTTCAAAAGATTAATATAAATTACTCTTTTGTACAATTGTCTTTGTGCCTGATCTCAAATTGTTCTGCCAGAGTTTTCAATGCAGTTTTGTTCTGTTATTGTATGTTATGTTATTTTTGGTAACAATCTAAATATTGATTACGGTATACATTCGTATTACCGTACAATATATATGAATTAAAAGAGAGATAAATCATGAAAAAGTTTCCTTTTATACTTTTCCTATGTTGTTGTTCATATATCTAGGATGTAAATGTGTGAAACACCCATAAAATAAATATTTAATTGCCATGGCATGTTTCATACAGGGTTAAAATATGTGCTGCAATAGAATGGTGCAGTTTAACTGCAAGATACAGCAGTCTTCTTTACGCACCGAATGATCTTAAAAGCACTCTTTGAAAAACAGTGCTGATGGAGATTTTTTGTTATCTTCTCCGTTACAATTTGATATCAGTCACTATGCTTATCGAGATAATATTCAAACTTTTTAAGCTAGATATTGGTTAAGTGAAAATTAATTGATCTTAAGCATAATGTCATTCTTGGAATCCTCATGGTCGATCCTTTTATTGAAGTCGACAGTTAGTGGTAGTATGGCACAGAAAATTACTTGCATTACAACCGTTTCTCATTACAGGTCTGAATATTTTCTTTTATATAGTATCTGGATCTGTCATGCATCAGACAACTGATGACTTCATTCTACTTTTTCGGATAATATTTAAGTGAAATGAAAAAAGAACGAAAGTGATTGAATGCGCATCGTCAAGTTGATCATGTTTCTTTAATGCATAGAAAACTCAAATGGTAATTGCAATATTTGTTGATATATTTAATATAACCAGTGATAAAGACGTATTCTTTTTAATTTTAAATTCTCTTGACTCAGCCATTTCTCTCCATTTTTTATTTTCTTTGACTTTAAAATGACATTTTAAAAAAGGCTGGTTCTCGAATGAACTAATCGACCAGGAATTTGTGTCAGAATAAAGGCGTGCTTCTATGCTATTTCGCTGACAAAATTTACTAATTTTTAATAACTATATCATATAATTTAGTGAAGTCTCGAATCATCTTTCCAGGGAAAACGAAATATGAAATTGAATGCTGTGATTGTTCTTCGTGTCTGCATTATATAATGTATACTTGATGACATTTTTATTTCTCTTTAATGGTTTTACTGGTTCTTATGTCAGTGCAACACAATATTGTCGAAAGAGTAAGATTATGATAAGAGTCCAAAGAGAAAGCAACTATTATAAAAAATATAGTTTAGGAGGAAACTATATGGTTCTTTACTTTTTCTCATCAATTACGATTAATCAATATTGATTCTAATATAAAAATCTTAACTAAACTTGACTAACGTTTTTTTTTAATCACATTCAATTTTGATGTAACCATTTTCATGAGGCATCTTTTACGCTAAGAAATTAATTATTTCTACGTTGTCAAAACGTTTCTCAATTTTTCAATAACCTGTTTACTAACCGAATATAGAATCGTATTATTGCACCCGTAGGCCTTGTCAGTAACTGTGGATACTACAAAACATCTTTTGATTTCATATGTACTGTTTCCAAATCGCAATTAAAAAGCACAAAACTTGAACTTAAACAGAAAATTATAGACATTTGCAGGGATGAATGCTCAGTTTTACTGATCAGAAAACCATATATTGACTGTCGTGTAATATTGCTTTACACACACAGATTTGTGAACTTAACTAAAAAAAAATCGTAAATTGCTACAAATATTTTCATCAGATGAATTTAACAAAAGTATGTGGTAAAATTATATTCAGGTTTATGATGCTGAGGCAGTGAAGTATGATGAACCATCACAAATCAGTATTGTCTTATTAGCCAATTAAAGAACAAATGTCACAGTAAACATGGACATTCGAGGCATATGCCACTGAAAATAGGGGCTTGTTCCGAGGGGAAGATGATGCATTTCTTTCACGTTTTTAATCTGAAATATTTCAAAATATCCTAAACATGATTAAATTGAACAAAATAGGCAATGTATAATTTTATTTCGTTTTCTTAAGATAAGAATAACTGTTCTTGCAATACGCCTCTTAACTTTTTTAACAACACTTGGATGCAATAAAAGGCGAGGTTAGGTGACAAATAATCTAGGACCTAAATATGCTATGCTTTCCTTTTAATGATCCTTGTGCTAAGATGACATACATCTTATGTAGATCATTTATCATATAAATGCAAATAATAATAATACGAATAGTTCATTAATATGAAACGGAACAATGTAGGTAAACGTTTAATGAGATGATTTCTAATTAGACTACAACAAGCAGTTTGATAGGTCTGACAACGTGATAGAGAAAATAATTACATATGTAGACCGAAGAGATATAATCATAAGCCTTGGCACAATACGAACTCGTAGCGGTGGATCTCATAAATCTTGTCTTTGACATAAATACTTTCAGATTTTATTTTACTGTTGCTTAGTGGTAATGCTAACATTGAGATATTATTTTGGCTGAGCCTTTGCTTTTATGGACTTGTTTATTAGGTACAAAATAATACCCTCGGTGAGTGACGTTATTTCTCGAAGGATAAAATTTGTTTTTAAAACTTCCTAACAATAATTTGTTAGATGCAGATAGAACCTGTAGATGGTATGAACAAGATCACAGGTTTCAAACAAATGTTGCTGTTTTACTTGGAGGTTTACTTGCTTTGCTATTCTAGCCATAAAAACACAGCTAACCATTCCTCTTGAAACATGTGGTTCAGGACCCACCTGCAGGGTCAGGTGCAACAATAGGTTCTTTATTTATGTTATTCCATCTATATTTGGAACCCTGCGCCATCGTTTTGCTTTCTCGGGAATGCTATATAATTTGATAGAGTTGATATAAATTTTGCTCCAGCTCATTCTTGTAGTACGACCTATTGTATTGTAATAAACTACAGTTATAAATTTTAAAAAATGACGTCCGAAGTAGTTACATACTGTATCTATTAAATATCAATTTGTAAGATTATTATTCTTGTATGTATATCATTATATTTATAAAAATGAAATCAATGTGATCTTCGGAACCTTATATACAGTTACAAAAGCAAATGTATTTAAACATGCAATTAAACGTTTAGAATAGTTTTTGAACAAATGATTACATCGCTATCCTATACAGTATGCCTAGGTAATCTGGCCAGTTAAGAAGCATAAATATGCGTGAGAGAGAGAGAGAGAGAGAGAGAGAGAGAGAGAGAGAGAGAGAGAGAGAGAGAGAGTTTGTTGACATATTTTTTATATGAAGACAAATACTTTGATGGAGACGTGAATTACCTGACTAATACACGATTGCCGTCAGATGTTGTTACAGGCCTGCATATATGACAAACATCGATTAATACAATACTGTCATCAAAGGCCTGGATTTCCCTGATCACATCGACTAATACTAAATTGTTGTCAGCTGGCATCACAATATTTCCTGATAAAAGGTGGATTTTTTGTGGGAAAAATATAGGGGTTGCATTATGATTTTAGAATTAGATAAATCTAATGGTATACCCACAGGGGAAAAGGATATATTTATCAATCCATTTCAACAACCCCAAAGGAGGAGAGTAAACATTTTGCAAAGAAACGAGTAACCCGCTGTCAACGAATGAACTGCTGAAATTAATGTGATCCTTGTCTGCTAATGAAATGCAAGGATCATTTACGCTGCTCATCTCACCTTAAATTAATCACGATGAATATTATTTTTGATCACTTGATAGTTCTGTGATTGTACTTTTTGTCTGAGCCACCTGTAGATTGACAAGTGCTTGATATATCTTTCTTTACAGGTGTTTTATATATGTGAGCTTTTATTCCACTTGAAAATATTACACACTTAAAAGGACCGGGATGCATAAATCATTAGATGCTTTTTTGTTTGAAAATAGGATGATGGAAAGTCTGTTTAATTTGGCTATACACTGAAAAATGTGAATACGTTGCACAAAATATTTGTTTTCATATCCTCTTTTCTTTTTGCTTTTACATGATTACATTCATTTTCATAATTGTTGATAATAATAATAATAATAATAAAGAGGTAAAGAGAAAAAAGCTTAAACCAAAAACGCCAGAGATATTTGTATATTTAATTTTAATAGTCGCCTAAATGATACCAACTTTTAAGAATATTCCTTTGAATCATAAAAATCGTCCCAATTCGCTTTTGCTGTCCGTTTTACATAGACGAATACAGCACATTGGTTTTATTTTACATTTTGTACAAGTATCCAAACACAATAAACACAAAGTGAAATGGTAACCATTCTTCAAACTGCTACGACATGTATTCTACGACGTTGGTTTATGTTGCATGTCGTGCATCATAAATAAGTTCGAATTAACCCCTTAATAATAATTAATATGGTGATGCCCAGCTGGTAATCGGATTTTGAAAACTCTGGACATTTTCCATTGGTACAATGTCCTCGAAATCATATTACATGAGTCAACATACTGAGTGCTTGTGGCAGTTATCAATATGATTTCACTCTCAGTCCCTTTATCAAATTCTAGCTGTTAGTAGTGACAGTTGGCCAAAACATTAATTCCAACATTCTGGATATTTCATACCAGAGACTGTCAACAGGTTCGGTCTTGTTGTTTATCTTCCCATGACTAACTGAGCCTGGACCAGCTTGTGCCCTGGACAAATGTGCACAAATGTCAAATTAATTAAAATCTCTTATCTCTAACCTTTACTGAAACAAGAACAGAGTGGGAGATCAGGCAGTTATATAGTTGGCCTTGATACTGTAAGCAACACTGGTTTTGGTTTTAGCTTTATTTTACATAAAAGTTGTAGGACCATTGCTTGGTGTTTGTGTGCCCTTTGAACCCGAATGTAACAGTGGCAAATAAAGAAGAAATAAAGAACGTGCCATGGAACTGAAAATTTGAACAAAACGCGAAATATTTTGTGGTGTAAAAATAAACAAATTAAATCTTAGTTCAATCAGAGAGTTGTTAAATAACGTAGTAGCGGCCATTGTTCACTGAGGTTTTATCACTAGGCAACGTGCAAAAATTCTATCTCAAGCTTCTGATTGACTCCTATGACTGTTTCACGGATATTCATTAACTCAACATATCATTCATCATACAATGATCAATATATATTTCTAAGCAACAACACGCTATTTGCAGCATTTGTTTATAATAACATTATTGGGTAAAAAAAGACCAAAACTGTGCATGGAGACATGAATAGACTCATTAAAGAAACTTATTGGATTCATAAATTAGTATTAAATTGGTATTTTCTCTACATTATACCACTAACTGCGTATCAACTGATGTGATTTATTTGATAACCTGTAAAAAATGTAATATGCAATATGTTGGACAAACACTTCAACAAGTTTCTAAGAGAATGAATATAACAAATTATAGAGATCCTCATTTTTCCTCTAATATTTCAACACATTTTAATACCAATAATCACTCTCTACTCGATTTTTCTTTATATCCATGTAGCTTGAAAGTCATTTTAGCGAATGATCAGTGCTATATTCCATCAAGTCAAGAAACGTATCGAGTTATTGATCTACTTTCCCCAAAGAAAGAAGCGAAAAAAAAAACAAAATAAAAACACGGCAAAGATTTTAACAAGAAGCACTGAATCTTTATGCCGGAGAATTAGCTGAAATTCAGACCATAGAATGCCCTACGGTAGATATATAGATAGAAGTCTTGTACGCGGTGACACACATTTGTACTGCTAAGGAAATTTACATTATGCATAATCTCAATTTTTACGCAGGAAAAGGATTTTATCTGCATCTTGCATGCATCAGCTCTCGAATGGTGCATATAAGAGAAAATCAATGTCTTTACCTTATTAAGATCGACAACTCTTTAGATGTCATATTTCTGCTCAAATACTACTTTGCTCCCTCACCGATGACGTGATAATATTGGATAATAATGTGATGCACAAGGGGTCTCACTACTGAGTGAGTCAAAGAACCTCTGCGACAGCCTGGCTTCAGGTCCATTGTTCCCCCTATTTTTATGGATCTCAGTACAACAGTCGTTGTCGAATGAAGAATTATTGAACTTCAGATACTGCGAATAATAAGCTTCCAATCACCCAATGCCAACAAATCACCAAACTCACGAATATCACACATGCATGGTTTTAACTTTTCAGACGCCGCTGAAAGGTATTTCACACAAATAGATATCATAAAAGTATGATAAATGAGCATATTAATAGGACATCGGATAATGATATTAAAGCAATAAATCTTATTTTGGCATCAGTTCCATCGTTTGAATTATAATGAATTAGAGTTTGCGTTATTTAAGCAGTGCAAGAAATAATGTTCTTTTTTATTATAGCTGATACATTGAATAGGTCATATTTGCTACCTACAGTTCTCTGTAATTGATTTAAAATTCAAACATAGTTTATCGGTCCAATCATGGTTCATGGTATTGTCATCACTGAGCAACTTCTCTTTCGACAATTGTTAGTTCCAACTAAAGATTATAATCTGCTCAAACACAAACCTAGTAATCTTAGTGTGAATTATCAAAGAAACTTAAAGGTGTGTATTTACTGTTTTAAATAATAGTAGCAAAACGATCAAGCAGAAAAACAACATATTTTCTACGGTTAATAAAAATCCAACTTTAATACACATTTCATATAAATGGACATATACATTTATTATTATTATTATTATCGTGTGCAGTGCGTGCTCAGTCATTTAAACGTCATCATCAACAAGGTGCGGAGCCTGCAGTCCACCGGGGAACTTCGATAGTTGACAGTTGTTCGCAATGTGTGACATGGTCTGAAGAGCTCCACAGCAACAAAAAGAGTTAGTGGCCTGGCCCCATCGGACAAGGTTGACTGCACAACGACCCTGTTCTGTCCGAAAGCGGTTCAATGTGGTCCACAGATGACATTAAAAGTTGAAATCAGAAGGGCAGACAGATGGCTCAGCTACGAGGGAATGCTTTACAACATCTGTTGAAGATCACTCCATGCCGAAATAGCTGTCATATCCTGCGGCAACGAATCTAACCAGACTGGCCGTCTCAAAGTCAAGCGGACTGCTGGATGTGAGGTAATATCAAACAATAAACAGTGAATTATGCCTAAGCAAAACTGTGTGTGGCATGTTAGAATACCTAAAGTGTTTAAACGGTTTTGTACATAAACGAGTTGATACGCAATAGCGTACTATATTAGAGGATAATTATTTGATTAGCAGTTATAGATAAAAAAATATTTAAAACGTAAACAACTACAGAAACAAAGGTATGATGGCCAACAGAAGATATTAAATTATCAATATCTATTTACCAGTAATTAGAAAACGTATAAAAATTGTTCTTGCTACCACCTCACTTGGCACTCAGCATTAAGAGGTTAGTGTTAGGACTGGTCGGCCTGATGTCCAGATAATGTGACTGGGTGGGTCATTATGCTACATGTCTGAGAATATGATACCACGGTGTTAGACATTACAAATAAATTGCCACATTGCAGATATCTTAACGATGTGACTAAAAAATTGTTCAAGTTACGTTAAAATCCAAATCACACACACACACACACACACACACACACACACACACACACAGATGGAAAACTGATAGAACAGATATATGAATCTCAGAAACTTTCATACATCACATTAACATTGTTGAAAATTATGGCACCATTTGTGTGCTTTAGCACCAAAGACATGACCTTCTGCTACATCAAACTATAGGCATAGTAATATTATCGTGAGGTTGCAGTCGGATACAGCAGCTACTGTAGAAGGTTCGAAAATATCCAAAAGCTTAATACTACTATCAGCAATGATGCAGCCAGCTTTCTGTCCCTGCTGGAGAATCAACACCTTAGACACATAATAATATTATCAAAAAGTTCTAGTTGAATACAGCATCACTTTGTCTATATCCATCCAAAATATATGCATAACATTCACAAATATTATTAAATGACCTTAAGTTAAATGTCGTTGTTACACTCGGGTTCAAAGGACACACAAACACCAAGTAAGGGTCCTACAACTTTTATGCAAAATAAAGCTAAAACCAAAACCAGTGTTGCTTACAGTACCAAGCCCAGCTATATAACTGCCTGATCTCCCACTCTGTTCTTGTTTTAGTAAGGGTTAGAGATAAGAGATTTTAATTAATTTAACATTTGTGCCTTATTCCAGGGCACAAACTGGTCCAGGCTCAGTTAGCCAGACTTTACCACATGGCCCGATTTCTGCGTAAACTAAGGAGTTAGTATATCTTAAAGGTTGTCATAATTACACTGCTTTGCGATTGATCTATCGACAGAGTATATGGTCAAAAGAGGTATTTGTTGCTAAACTGCCTAACAAGGCCAGACTTTGGCGTAAATCAATGTTTTCCTAAAGTTTTTGAGAGTGTCATTTTCTGCAACGCATTTTTCTACTATTCAACTGATTATTCTAGAGAATATGTTTGACACAACTGACCAATACTCGTTATACACACCGTTATACTAACCAATACCAATCGTCAATGAATAAAACCCACTCTCCTGACCAACACTCACTTCGACTGATCAATAGCCATCCTATCTGGATAATTCTAAATTTACTGACCAGCATCAACACCAATTAGACAGCACCCACACCTACTGAACTATAACCACCTCCTGACCCATTCACCATCTTATTGACCATCTCCTTTTCCTGAGAGAGAGAGAGATGTTTGTTACATTATCAACCAAGGCCAGATTTGGCGTAAGATTAGGTTTTTGTCCACATTTGGAGGGTGGCATTTTCTGTTCGAGTTTGAAAACATAAACAACATAAATCGTTATCTTCAACTAATGGCTCAAGATAGTAAAACACGGAGGTTCTTACTTTGTTACAAATGTAATAAAGTGTTTCTACGTGTCAAAAGAGTTCAATTTGCGAACACAAAATCGATGTGTCTTCAAAACTAATTAACGTAGTCAAAATCGCAATATAACACCTGTGGATTATTTTTATATATCATCGGAGAGAAGGTTAACTTCGAGAAAATGTATATAAATTTATAAACTAGTTAGATCTGCCTCTTACACACACGCACGCACGCACGCACGCACGCACACGCACACACACACACACACACACACACACACAGAGCAGCAGCAGCAGCAACAACAACAACTGTTGCATCATCAGAAACAGTTGGACCTGGGCATGGACAAGGTTTAATATAGTGGTGAAATATTTACGACTGTTTTTCAAACCCAATGGCTTTTTCATGGTTAATCAATTCTCTCAGAAATAAAATACTACTAAATTGCTAAACAAATACCACCATATAAAATTCATACGAACTGTAGAAATACCACTATACAAAACTGATAGGAACTGCAGAAATACCACCATACAAAACTCATACGAACTGTAGAAATGTAGCATATGTCACCTCATACTGTACAAGTAATGGCAGATGTGACCCTAGCGATTTTCGAGAGAAAATGATTTTACCTATCCAATACCATTCTCTTCCTCCTCCAATAGATCAGGAAAATCACGATCGTAAAAAAGAAAATCATTTATTGCGCACAATTTCTCGGGATACGACAGAGAGTTTCCTTTGAAACATTTGCAGAACAAAAACTGAATTTCTACAAAATAACATGAATGGAGCAAGAACTATTTTCATACATGTTGGAAACGTAACAGTTTATTATTCCTTGAGTTATTTTGGTATACATCAGAGTTAAAAATTTAAAATTTATACCTTTAAATCCTCTGTGACAAAACAGTTATGTACAATGGTTGATCAAAACAAATGATCTATACGTTATTTTCTTTACATATAAACTGGGTCACGGAATCTTGAATACCAGTAAAATCTGGATGAACATTTTTACGTCTAGAGTTCCATCGCGTAAAACAAAATCATCAGTTTCAAAGGCATTCGAATACACCTAGTGTCATTGACATTCTCCTAAGTTGTCTTTGCTAACGATAAAGTCAGTACTCGAATCATGACGGACCTTGTCTTTTTTTACGTCATCATACATTTTTTTTTTCTTTGGAAATCGTCGTTACTCCATTATATGAGATTTTCTTTAGACTACTTTAGTGTCTTAGGAAATGTGAAAATTCGTGATTTAAATCTAAGGCCAAACTGCACCTTCGGCCTTTATCATCCTCTAGTTGATTTTCCTCTGAATAGGGATTAATAATTCAGGTGAACTTCTATCATCTGTTGCCGTCAGGGGTAAATATATTTTTGATTACAATTTTATATTTTGCCGTAGATTTTCTCTCTGTCAATTTATATTTTCAGAATGATATACAAAGTGTAACTTTGCCTCAAGCTGTGTCTAGTGAATCCTCGTTTGCAATACAAGAATCATAACAATTACCAAAATAAATGCAGCAAAATAAAGCAGAAGATTTATCGCTGCCCAGTTGTAGTGAAACGTTTTAATAACTAGCTAATAGCCAAAACTATGAAACTATATTTAGGTGTTTATGGATTCTGAGAGCTTATAGGTGGAATGAATCTGTACACCACCGTGCTTAACACCTGACAGTTTGTTTTATTGCCCTAATTTCGGTGATATCTTTCTCATTGGATATAAAGATATTTCGGTCACAACTTTCTCATTGGATAAAGATTGATAAAGTCGTTGAAATAACATACATATAAGATACATCCACAAAGCAAACACGAAACACAAAACGGACAAAGCACGGACCATTATATGGTTGAATGATATGGTAAATATACAACTAAGAACTAAATTAGAAAAACTACAAATTAGTGAACTACGTCACAATTTTGTGTTGTTGTCAGATTAGTAAAGATTTATTACAGTAATGAGATATAAGGTTATTTGTGTACTTACATGCTCATCGTTGAGATAGTTAAATGTTTTAGCCTACATCCGGGCTTGTGGCATGGGAAGGAATCCATGCGTAGCAAAGAGAATGTTGTAGCTGGAGATTGAACAAAATATAATAATAATAATAATGATAATAATAGTTCATGCAAAGGGTTATGGAACATATGATTTAATTTCCAGAGTGGAATTGTGTTAAGACTGTATTGGGAAGATTTTTGAATTCAGGCCACATTCCCCATGAGTTCGGAGTTACATCATCAATTATCGTTCCCTGTGTGTTCCATAACGGCCCACGCAGGTTAGACCTTCTCAAAGAATGTTGGTTTAAAATGTACCTGCTGGAAATTTTCGCCTTGATTTGGTTGCGAATGTGGCGAATGTAATTATAGATTTGTGTTAGGTAATGATCGGTTTGAGTGGTACGGATTTCGCATGTCAGTAGTCAGACTATATTTTTATTTCGACATCCTCACCTCTTATCGATAGTACAGCTAACGTCACTGGAACTATTTTATATCAAGCATATGTTTGCAGATTACCGAGTGCTCGTCACTGCCACTGTATGGTTTTAATTCTGTGGTATTGTCCAACTTTACCTTCACACATAGCAGATCATCCTCGCCTATGCTTACACATTCGGTAATCAACATTGTGAATTTCTCGTGAAATAAACTTCAGACATAATATTGTTTCTCAAGAAGTCATAATGTTATTGAAATATCTCCTTACCAAGTGTACCATAACAATCTAAGATTCATAACCTTGCAAAGTAAGTCATTTATATTTCTTTCTTTTTTTGGTCAGGTTATCCAAACGAATTTTGATGGAAAGCGTTTGTGTCAACCGAACCAAATTTAATATTTGTTTCTGTTCGCATCATAATGATAAATTCTTCTACAAAATGATTATCCTTTGTAATTATTATTTGTCAAATAAGTCGTGGTTGGATAACGTAATGCGCCATTGAGTTGAAATGTACCATAGGTCGCTTACCCTTTTCACAAAATGATAATTTAGAACTAGGTCGCTTACCCTTTTCACAAAATGATAATTTAGAACTATACGTTTATTTTATTGGAAGTCTTACGTTCCTAAATATTTGACCTTTACATTTTTAATTAAACTTGAAGTTGACACCAATAGCCAAGATTGTTTTTGACGTTCCGCTAATCTCTATATATACAGATATAAAACCTCTTTTGACTTAACAGATTACCTTACTGAGTTGAAATAATGACTAAATTGCTAATGTTGTTGTCAATGATGTTGTTGATGTTGCTACTGATGCAGGTAGGTTGTAATTTTGCGCGTATTCTCAAGAATAAAGAAACATCTATACCATAAAAATTAGATCAATACTGCCGATTATTTGAGAATTTTCAAACTAAGCATCAGACCATCCTTACTATTTGTTCCTCACTATGAGGGAAAATGGCGCCCGGGGGTGACGACAAAGGCCCAAGAATTTTGGAGCCCTAAGACCTCTGGCGTCCGGGGCAACCTTCCGTGCGCGTCCCACCTCCCCCTCCATTAGTACGTTACAGAATATCATTAGAGTAGTTCAGTTATTCGGAAAGGTAAAATTATGAATCTAGAAAAATAAATAAATATCGATTTTTACAGTTCTATAGAATAATATTAACAAGACGGATGCAAAAGAATTGTTTTCTTTGAGCTGCTAGCCATGGACACATAACAGAGTAAATATCTATCCTCATTATAAATGAATCTTTTACTATACGGGTGGTATTTTTTCACTTCCATAATATGACATTATGAGGGATAAGATTAGTCTTAATATAGTTTAACTGTAATTATATGTAACTGTAATATGGTAGACCTGTATTATACGACTCGCTATTCATATAATACATTGCACAGGGGGAAGGAATAATATTTCTTTCAATCATCATCAACACTGTGAAAAACAGCAGCAAGAAGTTTCTTCTATTCAGTACCAAATTTAAAAGCCAATTCCTTGAAATATGATGGATGCGTCTTAATGTGATTTCCGGGAAAAGAAAGAATAAATGCCTTGGATGTATACAAGCCATTCTTCATTAACAATGATTACGTGACTTGTCTACCAGACTATGCCACGTGATCCATAGATTTCGGACACATGTTTTATCGTATTCTGCGTTCGGGTTTTGTTATTTTCGTTTTTACCGCGTATTTGGTATCGATAACATAAAATCATATTAGGTAGTTGTGTATCATTGTGATTCTTCTCGATATGAGGGTTGCACGACTAATTACTTAAACCTCTTATCATTCTATAGGCTCCATCCAATTAATATAATATATCAGCAGTTGCGCTCGTACATAGGTTTGTATCATTTGAATAATTTAAGCTTATTTCAAGAATTCGTTATTTGTATTCCAAACCAACACTGGTTTAATGCAATGAAGAAGTCCATTTTCTTCCCCATAATAATACTGCAAATTGTTAAGTGTGGAAAAAAACACGTGATATGTGAAAAAACCCAACGCTGTTTAAGTAAATTTACATTCGTTTTTAATCGTAACGTAGAGGATTAAACGCCTCTGTCATGTCCTTCTTCCCCATTGTTAAGTTCCGTTCGGCTTGAGCTATAATAAAAGGAACTACCAACATATCTGGCTCAAGAAATAGACCATTTTAAATGATACAATAACCTGGACTATCAAAAATATCCCGCCTTTGAAAGCCAGGCATGAATGACTAATTTAACTATTCATTTTGGGTAAAATTCCTTCTCACCCTTCGAATAATTGCTTCGTATCTTCTCTAAGATGATCAACATTTGCTATAGAAACATGGTTCTTTTAAAAAGTAAAATAGTATCGCCCTCTTTTGCTACATTGTCATTAACGTCTTAACTATATGTTTCATATTGACCTAAAGTCATATAAACAGATACATTGCCTTTGTAAGAAATAATATGCATAAATTGATATGCTCATTTTGTATTGTTTGGAATTGAAGAAAAATCAAGTAAAGATTGATTATTGTATTAAAATGTATTGACATATTAGAGGAGAACCAGATTTTGTAAATAAAATAAAATATTTCAGTTGATATAAAGTCAAAATATGTACAATATTTTGTGTCTCTAAACGCATACATTCAATGCCAAACTAATCGCATAAAATTACCAGCTTGCGTGTGTGTGTGTGTGTGTGTGTGTGTGTCTGTCTGTCTGTTTGTCTGTCTGTCTGTGTCTGTGTTTACATTTATGTCTCTGTATCTTTATTAAAATGTTCTTGCTAAAACACTTGTATTTCTTCCTTGGGTGAATTCTGAAGGACTATGTGTTAAAATTATCCGTTAAAAATACATTAGCCTTTGTCCATAATAAAAAAGCAATTACAGGGTTTCATTTGATGCACGAAAAACGAAAACAAAATAAGCTAGTCAAGGAAACAATCTAGATCATACAGGCCACCAAATTACCCTTCGTATTTAGGATTTATATGGCTCCCTCCACCTCCAGCGCGTATTTTCGACATTCCAGATGGACAAATTCTTTAGGATATAATCCCAAATTATCAGACTGGCTTGTAATATGCAAAGTATTGTAAGTACTAATAGGTCTCGACCATCTGAAACTGTTAAGATCTATATCAACCTCCTTTTTTTAAGTTAATCAAACGTGACTGCTTTCGTCGAGATAGCAGCATGTGTACTATGCTATTATGTGTCATGCAAAATTTAATTAATCAATTAATGCAGGAATTGATTAGCTCTTTGAAAAAGCCTATTAATCCAGCCTCAGATACACCGTACAGATCCAACCAGCTCTAGATGTAAATTTAATGATTAAAGACCATTTTAGACCATACTTAGACATTATTACCCATTCAGCTCATTTGCAGGAATGTCAAATGATTCGTGACGTAGTTTACATTACTTGATTTCAATGACCAAAATATAATTTAATCATTAAAGGCAAGAAAACGTCGCATTTGATTCTTTGGGGGGCGGGGGGGGGGGGTACCAGACAGATCCCCCCCCACTTATCCAAAAAAAAAAAGGTTTTTATGTTTAGATGTATCCCCCTCAGAGGTGTTGCAAGTGTATTTATTTTGAGCAGAATTTTGATCCTAATATTGTGTGGGGTATTCTTTTTTTCCCTAGTGTTATCTAAAAGATGAGTTCCCCTCTCTGGTTTAAAGCACCAGTTTGGAAAACATCATCTTTATTTTCAGTGACCTTTCCCAAAGGGTCCCTATGTCCTGTGTATGTTATCTGTGTAGTGCTATAATGTATATATGCTATAGATGTTTTTGTAAGGACGGCATAATAATCACATTCTTTCAGAGTTTCTCTACGAATGAAAATTATTTATTTCAATACTAAATTTATATTTGATCATTTGCAAATTTAGAATTTTGTATAAGAAACGATGTACTAATTTCAATTTGTATTAAAGAAAATAAAGCCTGGTGTTTTAATGAGTGCAACATTGTGTGTCGTTTCTTATTTTGATTAACTTAAAAAAAAGGAGGTTGGTAATAAAACTAGTCTGTAAGAAACCACATGTTTTTATTTATTAGGTAACATGCTTCTCCTTACGAGATATAGCCTTACCCCAAATCAACTCCACTATTTAGAAATTACAAACACAAAAGTCCAAATGGGATTGCATATTTATGTAAGTTTTGTTAGTCCTTTTCTGATTTTATTTTTTTTCCTGGAATCCATTTACATAAAGAAGAAGCCCCTTGTGTTTATGTTTGTTTGTCCATTTTCTGCACATGTCTTTTTCGGAGGCTCTTCCACCGACCTTCCCACTTCGCGTAGCGCCCGGTGGCGTTACTGTCTTCTACTTCATCCATGTGCAGATACCCTGTCCAAATTTTAGAATTAAGAGAAAGTTTATTTTCTAATTATATTAGTATAGGATTCCAGTTTTATATTATTGATTAGTAGGTGAAAAAAAAAAAATTAAAAAATTAAAAAAAAAAAAATATTTTGAAAACATTTTTAAAAGGGATGGGTCATTTCCGTATCGTAATAATTTGTCCACATTACCTCATAGTATCTATTATAAAGTTAGATAATCTGAAAAAGGTTTTTTTTGTCTAATTTCACGTCTAAATATAATATTCGATTTCGCTGATATTTGATAGTTTTAATTTTTGCTATTGAAGCAATAATACTGTCCCTTGTCTTTTTATTATTTTTACATTCTAACATTACATGTGTCTTTGTAAAGCTATATGCTTTACATAAAGGACACTTTGGAATAATTTTTATCATGCCTTTTCTTTTTGCTACTTCCCCAGTGAGCCAAACGTCGTGAAGGTATTTAAAGATGATACTTTGAATTTGTAAAGATTTTATATTTGCCCAATTTGACCATGAAATGTCCCAATCTACCCCCCAGTTTTCCCTTTCTACTTTACATCTTTGATTTTTTTGTAAAATCCCTTATTATTTTATATGTATTTTTATCCCCTTCTCAAATTTCTTTATTATCTCTAAATTTAAAAACCAAATGATTTATGTATTAAAATTTTTTGCTTACGAAAAACTTTTTGGTTAAAGCATTGTTTGTAAAAATATCCCGTCTATTCCTGTTTATAAACCCAAACCAGTAAATATAAATAGCTTCCCACGGCATATCCGGGGAAGCTTTAATTTTTAAAAATCTGTTCATAATATTTGCTTCTTGCATCCATTTTAGATTGGGTAAAGCTAAACCTCCTCGTTTGCTTTCCCGATATAAAGTTTCTTTCTCGATGTAATGCAATTTAAAATTCCATATATAGTTAATTATATCTTTATCTATTTTGTTTAGCACTTTGTGGTGTAAGTCTAGAGATTTTAAAAGGTAATTTATGTTTGAATAAAAGTAAGCTTTTGCAACTTGTGCACGCTCCATTATACACAATGGCGTTTGTGCCCAGATTTCAATATTCTTATCTACTTTCTTTTTTAGATTTTGTAAGTTTTCTACCTTCTCATTTTTGCCAAAGTATATGCCTAAGGCTTTAACCCTCTCTTTTATCAAGTGGGGTGGGAGCCCAGGGTGGTTCCCTCTCCAGTTACCTATTTTTAATATTTCAGGTTTTTCATGATTAATTTTGGACCCAGAGGCTTTACCGAAGTTTTCATATTCCTTTTCCAAGTGTTTAAAGGAATTTGGGTCACTTATAAAGTTTGTACAGTCGTCAGCATGTTGGAGGAGCATTTTGAATTCTTCTTTCAAATTTGGGATCTTAATTCCTTCTATGAGTTTATTAGTTCTTATTTTTATGCTTTGTATTTCAATCGCTATTACATATAATAGCATTGATAGAGGACAGCCTTGTCTGACTGATCTCTGTATCTCAAATATTGCCGTAATACCACCATTTACCTGTACTCTAGCATTTATATCTCTATACAGGATTTCAGTCCATTTACGGAAGTTTTCTCCGAAGCCAAATTTTACAAGTACTTGTTGTATATAGTTGTGTTCAACTCCGTCAAAAGCTTTTTCTTGGTCGAGAAGCACCATGGCGCCTCTCTGACCTGATTCTTTTATAAATTCAATTATTGTCCTGATGTTTAAGACATTATTCTGGATATCATTTCCAGTAGCACCGCACGTTTGGTTTTTATTTATTATTGTGTTCATACATTTTTTAATTCTATTGGCTAGTAATTTATTTAAAATCTTGTAATCATTGTTTAGGAGGGAGATGGGCCTCCAATTTTTTAGGTCTTTTTTAGGTCATCCCCTTGTATATTAATATAATCAAACCTTCCCTCATCGTGTCTGTCATTGTACTATTTTATAAAGATTCCAAGACTGGCGCTAACTCACGTTGGAATTTTTTATAAAATTCCCCCGTGAGTCCATCCCATTGGTGACTTCCCATTGGCTAGGGAGTTGATAGTTTTTATGATCTCTTCTGTAAAAATAAAGTCATCACATAAGTCTTTATGTACTGATGTAATTTTTTCACATTTAATATCTTTTAAATATGAATTTATTGTGTCCCCACTTATACTTTGGGTTTTATATAGGTTACTATAAAAAGTTAATTTTCCCCAGAATTTCTGATTTCTTATTTAAAATATTCCCTTCCTCATCAATTAGTGTATTAAGGTTTTTCTCCTCCCCTCTTCTAAATTCTTCCCTTTTAAATAAACCCCTGGCTTTAGTGTATAATCCTGAAAATTTCCCTGCCCTAATTTCTACTCCCTTATTTTCTTGTTCCCTAATCTCTTTTAATTTATCTTGCAAAAGAATTTGCTTTTCCTTCTCTTTTGTTTTTTTAAGTTGTGACATTATCTCTTCTTTCTCTTTTTTCTTCAATTCGCTTAATCTTTTGCTATAGTTTACGGCTATATTTTTAATTTTCTTTTTAAAGTTATCCCATTGAATTAAAATATCTTTCTCTTTTACTAAAAACATCCTATTTATTAAATCCTTTACTTCTTTTATAAATTCTTCATTTTCTAAAAGTCTATTGTTAATTTTCCATGTACCCTTACCCCATTTAGTTCTATGTTCTGTTTTAACCTTTCATTCAATTAATTTGTGATCTGATATCTTAAAATCTATAATGTTAGCATCTACATAAAGCCCTTTATTAAAAAAATTTCCGTAAAATTTATCTAGTCTACTTGATAATTCATTTTTATATTCATAAGTAAATTCCGTACGAAGTAAATTTAATTTACTCTATATATCGTCAAGTTTGTGTTTTTTTTTTTAAAATTCCAACATAGTTTTCCTAAAAATTATATCATTTGAAGTCAAATCCCCTATTCTATCTATATTATCACTTACCTAATTAAAACCCCCTCATATCACCAATTCTTCCATAGAAAATTCACATATATTTATCAAATTTTTCAATAAAATCAGTTTTTTTTGTATTTATTTGCCGGAAAATATGTGTTAATTATGTTAAAACCGTTTACCCTAACATGGAGTACTCTGCCTTCTAAACCACTTTTCCCTTCTATTTTTTCCCAGTTTAAGTAATTTTTATTTTTTATGATGATAGCTACTCCCCTCTTTACGTCATTTCCTATATAGTCACTTATTAAAACAATAGCGTCTAATTTTTCTTGTGTATGCCATAAGGTCCTTTGTAAATCCATTATGGGTTTCCTGTATTAAAAGTATATCATAAGTATTGTAATAATTACACAATTTGTCTATTTTCTCTGTATCTATACCGTTTATATTTACTGAAGCAGCAGAGAGGATGAACCCTACAACTTTGTAGAGACCTTATTTTTGAAAATTAAGGGTTCCTACGAAGGCTGAAAAAAGAAGTTTTTGCCTTAATAATGAAAACCTCTTTAATTGACCAGATTTTTTCACAATCTGGTCACATACGTATGTCATTCACCCTCTCTGCTGCTATAAATTAAACAGCCATTATAGATATTATCAATAATGAGTATTGGAGAACCATACTCAGCTAAATTAGCTCTACTGCTTCTATGATTTTTTTATCCAAAAATTGTATCAAGTCCGTTGCGATATCTTGACCTTGGATCGTGTAAATTTATCGTTACAAAACCAAAGGGAGCAGCTTGTGCTTTTGAAAAGAAATTTTTAAATTTATTCATGTTCATGTCGCCTGAACACCAAGTATAATAAATATTCTGCAGCGTATGATTATCTACTCCGTTGAACACAACTAAAATGTTACAGTTGTCTCTGATTACTTTTGGAATTTGTGTATATCTCTGTGTAACATAAATCACGTCTGTATTTTTATGTCTACCTCGAGAAAATATTCTAGCTGGATTTGATTGTTTGTCCAGCATAACATCATCATACACCACTAAATTATTAATGAATCCATCCAGATCATCTACGGATGGCGCTTCATCAATATCAATAATAAAGTCTATGACATTGTCTTCATGTAACGATTTTGCGTTTTCATTAAAATCTTTAAGTACTTCGTAACATCGCTGATCATCTACAGATGGCGCTACTAAATACAATTTATCCCACTTCAGCCATCGCATTATTAGATTAAGCAGTAATTGCGTCTTTCCACTTCCAGATGGGCCTATTATAATCATTCTGATAGAATTTGGTAAGCGCTGGATGGTGCTTTACTGGCTCTTGTTTTCGTGTCGCAGAAAAGTCAATTATATCCATATAATAAATAATATGAGTCTATATTGTGTTCGATGCAGAGCACCTACCGATACTACTGGATTAACGACAGTAACAACAAAAAATAAAAGACGTGCACTTACAGGCAAGTGTGTGAAATGTGGTACCAAGAAATATAAATTTGTCTCCATGACTAAGTCAGGAACAAAGACAGGTGGTGATATCGCTGCTTCGTTAGGAAAATTACCAGGAACTCCATGGGCTAAATACCCCGGTGAGAAACATTTACCCGGATATAATTATTGTGGTCCTGGAACTCGTCTTGATATCAGACTCGATGATCAAGATCAACCAAAACCAGGAGAGTATCCAGTAAATAAGATTGATCAAGCGTGTCACGTTCACGATGTCGCGTATAAAAGTAAAGATTTGCAGCAGCGGCATCTCGCAGATGTAAAATTGATTCACGCGTTAAATGCTATACCTAATAAATCTCTCAGAGAAAAATTAGCTAGTTTTCTAGTAAAAACTGCTATGAAGGTAAACTGGTGCTAGGGGCTGGTAATTAATTATATAACTATCATAATGGAATCTGTTTATTATTCCCCGAGAGGATTCTGGAGAGGTAAGGCAGCGATTAGTAAACTCGCCGAAGCAGCAAAAGTTTCACGTGATGTCGCTGCATCATGGTTAGCACGACAGGCAATATGGCAAATTTCCTAAGTCCACCTAAAAGAATTCATTACGCGCATTTTGATGTTAGTGTTCCTAATGAAGTTCATCAAGCAGATATTTTGTTTTTACCACACGATACCATTAAAACACGTGGACGAAAATCACGCACGTACAAATACGCGTTAACTGTCGTTGACATTGCGAGTAGATATAAAGAAGCGGAGCCATTATCAACAAAAACAGCATCTGAAGTTGCATCTGCGTTGGAGCGAATTTATCAACGTGGTGGTCTACGATGGCCACAGTTATTACAAGTTGATCCCGGTAAAGAATTTCTTGGAGTAGTATCATCGTTGATGAAGAAACGTAACGTTAAAATCAGACGAGGACATACTGAAATTCATCGTGATCAGGCAATCGTTGAACGATTTAATAGAACACTTACCGAGCGGTTATTCGGATACCAATACGCAAAGGAAATATCTACTGACCTCAAAGATAGATCTCGTGAATGGGTTGCAAGATTACCGAGTGTGATAGCTGCGTTGAATAATGAAATTACTCGTGCAACTTCCATGAAACCTTCTAATGCGATCAAAAAAAAATATATACCCAATAACTACGGACGACGTGAATCTTTCTCTCAACCAGTATTAGGTAATGTTATAGTTAGATATTTATATGAACCTGGCGAACTTGAAGGCGGTAAAAAAAGAGCAACCGATCCTATCTGGAGCGTGACTACACATAAAATTTCTAGCGTGGTTAGATCTACTGGTAGACCTCCAATATACAGACTAGATTCTACAGCCCCTCAATGTGGATTTGTACGTGAACAATTGCAAATAATTCCTGAGAATACGCAATTACCACCAAGCTCAATTTTGTAAACGTCCAGAGCCTCGACGTCAATTACACTCAAGACAGGTCAGCATCACATTATCACGTGTATGACCAAGATCACTATTAATTCTGTCTATGGTAAATTGTCTTGGATCATTATTCGAACACTGCCATAACATATTACAGTTGCAACTTGCGCAATGATTATTTTGTAGTTGCTTTAGTGTTATAATAAATTCAATATCAATATCAAAATCACGCTTATTTTTTTTGTCACATTGTTTATAACCAGCTAAATTTTTTTTCATTACAACATCGTCATTAGTAATTTCCTCAGTTATCACGTAATCTATAATAACCCTATGTAGTTGAGTTATTCTTCTAACACGAGATACTGCAAGATAGACTAAGTTTGACCATTCGATCCGATCATCTATAATCCAGATATTTGTATCAGAGATAGTTAATCCCTGTGAAGAATGAATCGTTATAGCGTATCCTAACACCCACGGTGATTTTTCCATGTTCAATGCACTTTCAGTAACATCACAGCCAACCAAAACAATGTCATTCAGTACAAGATTTTGTACTCGGATATTTTCAGCGTCTCCACCTGGTATTTCAACTTCAATATTCTGTCGTCGAGTATCTGCTGGGCGATAGCACAAAGGTACAGGTAACGTTGGAAACTTTTCTTTATGTAACGTAAATAATTTCTTTTGCAGTTCATCACGAACTATCCTTCTACTCGCGACTATCAAATCAGCAGGTCTCCATAAAATCCAAAAATCATTCATAGTTGTCTCTGGAATTACTTTACGCATTATCTCACATTGTATTTTATCTGGCTGTAGTCTGATTAATCTTTTAAGTTCTTTCAGCGGTTCATCAATAGCTCTATATTCATCATTTATTTCTTCATAATAATCTACGTTATTCTTCAGCCATTCATGTGGAGATTGTCCAACAAAGGGTGGTGGTTGACCATGATCGCCACACATTATCACAGCAGTATTCTTTGTCAATAACCATTCACGGAATGTTTTT